>CAKOAT010214488.1:0-10043 GCA_932364175.1 Eruca vesicaria subsp. sativa | reverse complement strand
CTCTCGAGAAAACTATCGCCGCACCGTCTGAGAATAACAAAAAGAGAAGAAGAGTCTGATTCTCGGAGAAGAAGAAACAATCCTCCACCACCACCACTTTTCTTCTTCGTCGAATCAGTTCTCGTCTCTCTTGAAATTCTTTACGAGAATCTGATACTGACGTGTAGCTATAAATTCCAGGTTCTGTAGGTCAGACGTATAATAATAATAATCACGCATGGCGTCGCTAGCTCTGACTTGTCCTCCCGCCGGCGTTAAGGCTCCGTCCTACCTTGCCTCCTCTTCTTCGTCTCTTTTCTCTCGCTCCTCGATTTCATTCAGCACCGTTGAGTCTCGCTCCCGATTCTGCGTTTCCAATTCCGCGGTGAGCTCTTCTTCTTAATAGATGAATTCGATCATATACCTGCATTACGTAAACGTATATATTTATAGATTGTTTTTGGATACTTTTTGCTCTTGTGTGATTGCAGTTTTTTGATTTTTTTGATAATGAATTTAAAAAAAAAAGCTTGTGCTTTGATATTTGATTTGAACTGTGGATATGAGTGTATGTTCTAACTTATTATGTTTATGTATACATGGATTTAACGGTGGAAGTTGGTAACTGTATGAATCTTTGATTAAAAACCTATTATTTTTGTTTTTGCCAGAGATGCAAAGCACTGAATCTTGGAAACGGGAACGCTAGTATTCCAATCATCAATGGGACGACACTTCCAAAGTACTTTGATTCTTCTTCCCGGTTGGAGAAACCGGTGAGTAGAGCCAACACTAAGCTCAAGCTCTTCTCTGGTACTGCAAATCCAGCACTTTCTCAGGTTAGTTTTCTCAACAAGTCTTCTGATCAAGTTTTATACTTGCTGACTATCTCTTTGGGGTTTGTGTAGGAAATTGCTTGGTATATGGGCTTGGAGCTTGGCAAGATTAGCATCAAGAGGTTTGCTGATGGGGAGGTCTACGTTCAGCTCAAAGAGAGTGTTAGAGGCTGCGATGTCTTCTTGGTGCAGCCTACTTGCACTCCTACGAATGAGAATCTCATGGAGTTGTTGATCATGGTGGATGCTTGTCGAAGAGCTTCCGCTAAGAAAGTAACGGCCGTGATTCCTTATTTTGGATACGCAAGAGCTGATAGAAAGGTATCGTCTCATTTTAGCAAATACAAATCTCTGTCTTATCAGTTTCTGAAGCAATTTTAACCTAATGTTATAGACACAAGGGCGTGAATCCATTGCTGCCAAACTGGTTGCCAATCTTATTACCGAAGCTGGTGCCGATCGGGTTCTTGCATGTGATCTTCATTCAGGACAGTCCATGGGTTATTTTGACATACCCGTAGATCATGTCTATTGCCAGGTACCTCAAACTTGAACGTTCTTGGGTTATTTTCGTAATCATCTTTTAAAAATCTTACTCGAATTATGTGGTTATGTATCAGCCTGTGATACTTGATTATCTTGCTAGCAAGTCAATTTCCTCAGCGGATTTGGTAGTGGTTTCTCCTGATGTTGGTGGAGTTGCCAGGGCACGTGCATTTGCCAAGAAATTATCTGATGCTCCACTTGCCATTGTTGATAAGAGACGTCATGGCCACAATGTTGCCGAGGTGAAACTTTAAAAGTTTTACCCTGTTTGTTTTTTTTTTTTGTCTTTGCTAATGAGGCGTACGAAATTTTTTTTTCAAATGTGTTCAATAATACTCTTCCACACAGGTCATGAACCTAATAGGTGATGTTAAAGGAAAAGTGGCAGTAATGGTGGATGACATGATTGATACTGCTGGTTAGTTACAAAGAGATGATTCCGTGATCTTCAGGCCGAAGCATCATTACTAAGAACCACTTCTTTTGTTTGCAGGAACCATTGTGAAAGGAGCAGCTCTTTTACACGAGGAAGGTGCTCGTGAGGTTTATGCTTGCTGCACGCACGCGGTTTTCAGGTAAGCTCATTAGTCGATTCCACCATTTCTAGTATGTATGTGAAAACATGTGATTTAGAGTTTGTTTTCTTGAATGAATCAATATTACAGTCCGCCTGCGATAGAGCGTTTATCGAGCGGTTTGCTGCAAGAAGTGATAGTGACGAATACTTTACCGGTAGCGGAAAAGAACTACTTCCCGCAGCTGACGATATTGTCGGTGGCTAATCTTCTGGGTGAGACCATTTGGCGTGTCCATGATGATAGCTCCGTTAGTAGCATTTTTCTTTGATGCTTCCTTGGTTTTTTCTTTCTTTTTTTTTCGATTTAAGGTTTTAGGATCGGTTCTTTCTTCTATTCACAGTTTCTACAGCATGTTTTGATCGTCTCCCTACCCACAAACTGTTGTCACTTTTCTGAGTTGTACCTTTTTATTTTTATTTATTAGCCTAGAATTATCAATAAGTGTAATAAATTGTGGAGTTTTGATTCCAGTTTCCGCACTTGGTACATTATTTATATTGAAAAAGAGTTGTCAGTAATATATAATCTCTGTTATCTTGCAATGGCTAGCCTTTTTAACGCTGGAAAACCTAGAAAAGTCGGAAAACTAGACCATAAGCATGTTGAGAATGAATAACTGAGTAAGCTATCGAAGATGGATAATAATAACAGTTCTTGTAATAGCTCCGCACCAACCAAATCTTTTATATACTAAAGTGCAAGTCGCTTCGCGAATCAAAATTTGACATTTGGCAAGCTTTAAAAAAAAAATAAACAAAAAACAACTGAATTTTTATTTTCAATCTCCTGTTAACCTGCAATAAAAACAATATATGATGCATAGAAAAAAATGATCTTATAACAGTTACTCAAACTACCCACGATCATTTTTCCATTCTCTTATATCTCTCAGATTCCTTTTAGACTGGATTAAAAATATTCGAGAAACCACCAATCGATCAACAAAATATGAGTTACTATTCTCCTTCTTTGATTACAAAATCCCTATTCATAATTTCATATTTAATGTCCCGAGCCAGGGAGATCAATTCTGAGTAAGGATCGCAACAACCCATACATATCTTATCTCCCTGCGTTGTACAGGTTTGCTGGCTTTGGCGGAGCTGGAGATTGCTTCATCGAAACTGGTTTAGGATAGGAAAGATAGAAAAGAGGGGAACTAGAAGAAGGGCTTTTGATAAAAAGGTAAATGATATTCATATATATCTTTAAATATAATTGTGAGTATAGTTTTAGAGAATGGTTGAAATAACTAAAGCATGGAAGAATCAATTATGCTTCTGTGTTTTTCAAAATAATGTGCGACTATCAACTTTTCTTTTACTTTACTTTCAAGTTAACATGTCAATGAATAAAGTTATTAATCCACTGTCCTTAGTTTAGTCATGTCTAAAGTGGGTTTATTATTTAAAAAAAACGTGGGTTTATAATTTGTGTCACACACATATATATATATATATATATATATATATATTTAAAAGTTATAGTAACATGCATCATGCAGTGAAGATTAAACTAAAAAGTCAAATAACATTGGCTACTTAAATTAATTTTTCATTATTGTAGACGGATTTGTATCTCTTCACTTGCTTTTAGGAGATGATGATGATGTTTCTCTGTTACATGCTGATTTATTACTGTTTTCGTTGAGTTTGTGCGACTATTTTTGTTTGTAGATGGATATCAAATAAATTAATCGATGTAATAAACCTAGAGCATAGATTGCAGGTACAGGATTAGGGAGAATAATGAAAGAACTAAACACAAAGAAAGTAAAATAGGAAAGCTTCAAACTAAATTTTACATCCAACAAGCTATTTTAGATCAGTCTAAAATTTATAGACAGATCAAACTTAAGTGTATATGTAATCATTATATAGATGTCAATTTTAGTTAATTGAAATGTGTTTTTTGTAAATAAAATTATTCCCATGCGAAGCATGGGATCACTACTAGTAAAAGGCTAAAACTGGTGCCATTGGTGCATCGGTCCTTTTCTTTATATGGCCGTGCATCTCTTGAAGGTTTGGGCAACTTAATTTTCTGGTCGGTCGTTCTTGTTTCAATGATGAAAAGAGCAAAAGTATAGACATGCCGAGGAAAATTGGTTAATTCCTACGTCAATAGGGACTAACTGTCCCAATCAGTACATAAATATGTTACATGTGCGAAAATATACATAAACTAGTAAAAAATTCAATTTTCATATAAACGTTCAAAATCTGTTTTTAACCTACACTTAACCTAATTTCTGTTAGACAAGCATTAAATTGCTGTTAACAATTAACATGAAATCGGTTAATTCTTATATAAAAAGAGACCAACGATCCCAATCAATACATACAGTTCACCTATACGAAAACATATATTAACTAATGCAAAATTTAAATTCAATACATGAACTTCTGAAATCTGGTTTTAATATACATTGATCTAACTTTCACTAGTCAAATATAACCGAGTATAAAATATCTATCATATGTTAATTAAATAGTGTTTTCTTATATTATACAGTAATTAAACCATGGTAATTGAATGTCAAAAAAATCATTTATGCCAAACAATTTCATTCTCGTGTAACTCATTAGATAGCTTTTCTCTATAATTTTTTTTTCATCGATTTTTTTCGGCAAAAAAATGAAACAAAGAGAAGACAACAAATGACAGAACTGAACATAGACAAACGAAAATGGATAAGGTAGACATTTTCGTTTCTCTCAGTTCGATTTTGTAATTTGTTTTCTTCTCTGTGTTAGGTTTTTGCCCAAAAAGCCGAAGAATAAAAGTTAAAGAGAAAAGCTAACTAATGAGTTACACGAGAATACAATCATTTGGTCTAAATGATTTATCTTTTATCAGCCATTTATCACGTAATTAAACCACATAATACAATAAACTTTACTTAATAACCACATGAGAGATAGTTTATATTCAATAATGTTTGATTAGTGGAAATTCAATTAATGTATGTTAAAACCAGATTTTGAGATTTCTTAAATTGAATTTAAATTTTGTATGAGTTGATGTATGTTTTCGCACAGGTGAAATGTTTATGTATTTATCGAGATCGTTGGCCTCTGTTGATGTATGAATTGGCCGATTTCATGTTACATGTTAACAACAACTTAACATTTGACTAACGAAACTGAGAGCAATGTATGTTAAAACCAAATTTTGAAATTTCATATATGAAAATTGAATTTTTTACTAGTTGATATATGTTTTGCACATATAACATATTTATGTACTGATCGGAACCGTTGGTCCCTACTGATGTAGGAATTGACCGATTTTCCAACATGTCAGTACTAATTAACAAGTAAATAATGAACATACATATTACATGATAATACATATACCTGTAGGGAAGATGTGGCGGTTGGAAACAATGCCAAATGAAACTTGGATTGTGGAACTTAAGGAAATCTGTATTTTTTTTTCTGTAAAATATGTGAATATCATGTAAATATGAAAGAGTTTGTAGCTTATACAAAAATATTTAAATTAGGCTAGAATTTACCTTAGCAAAAAAAAAGAAAAAAAAAACAATGTAAGAATTAGATGCTTGATGATTGGTGAAGGAGATTACAAATTCATCAGCCAAGCCTAAATATTTGAGTTGTCTCCAGAGCAAAGAAAAAACACACGTGCATATTGTCAAATTGAAGTTTGTCTTTGGTTCCTTTCAATTTGATTGCAAAATCCCATGCACATGTTATTGCTATTAACTTGTGTCTCCCTTAAGAGTTGTCATTTAACACATCTACATTCAAGACTGCGACACAAAAGTAATTCGTTTCCAAATTTTAAATCCTTAAAACAATAATTAGCGAATAACTGTTTTAAAATTTTCATGCTTCCATCAATCACAGTTTTATAAGAACTTGTCAAAAAAATGAAAATGGAATCTGAAAACAAGTTAATATTTCTAACCAGGATGAGAGAAGATTCCATGATGAGTATAGCAAAAATATTTTATGGTTGTACAATGTGGAGAAGAGAACAAAACATAGCCACACCCATAACATGTACATGAACCTGCAATTTTACGTGATAAAAAAACAAAACCAAATATCGGTAAGATACACAGAAAAATCATGATTTTTTTTAAACTAGCAAATAAATAATAAACTAGTAGGGACACATACCAAAATTTGGAAAGATTTTCAAAAAATACATTTGGAAACACTGGCACATGCATAAGCATCGGCCTCCTAAATGAAATGCAACTTTAGTCGCCATTAATTGGACTGAAATTAACAAAGTTAACGACCTTAGATGATGTGGAATATGTCTCGTTTGTTTATGCTTCTGTTCTAGTAGGCTTGTCCTCATAAAATCAGACCTAAGATCCTCTACATGGCCTAAATGATACAGAGCATCAAATTTTGTTAAAGCTCTCAAACTTAGCACGTTCTTGTTGCATGTGAGCTTTAGATGACGTTGATGTGCCGTGCCAGTGGATTTAGTCTTCTGTTCTGTTAGGCTTGTAGATGGCAGCATGTGTTGTGCCGTGATTTTGTTACATGTGAGATTTAGATGAAGTTGATGTACCTGTGTGTTAAACATTTTGTTTTAGCACGGTTGTCTTCATAAAATAAAACTTAAAATCTTCTACGTGGTCTACAAAGACGTTAACTTCACTGATTCTAAAATTCTAAAGTCACACAAATCTCCAAAACCTATGTTTTAAGAGTGTTCCCCTCGAGATTGAAGTAGAAAAAAATCAAAATTTTCAGGACATATAGTCGCTAGAACAAAATAACCTCACTTCTCATGGTCATTCTAACAACAGAAACATCAAGATTGAGTTCATTTTCCGGCAAATTCTAGACATATTAAGATAGCTTCTCTTTCGCGGCGTTCTCTAGGACAACCATATGTAATTGAAAGGTTTTGTGATCATAATTTAGTCCAACCATGCCTAATTTACTCTTATAGTTTATCAAAATCCTACCTAAACGTACCTACCATTCATCACTTGTAATACCAAAGTAATACAAAACTCCATTGATGCATATCCCTTCATACTCAACATGATGCTTTAACAAGATGCAACTTAAATGATGGCTTTTTCTTGCTTATGCATTATTGCTTCATGAACTATGGGTTTCATAATTTCTATTCTAGAAAATCTATTCTAGTGGTGACAGTACATGCACTAGCTACAAGCCTCTTGGTATCCTGTAGTGATACTCATTTGGTAATTCTATCCTCAGACGCAGCTTTCAGGTAACAAACTTTTAGGCTTGATGCTTGATAGTGAAATTACATTTAAATGTCAATATATGGATCAAATCCGGTTTTGAAAATTGTTGGAGATATTTTAGGATTAAAATAAGGTTATAGAATTTGACTTCTTGGCATCAATACCATAGTATTATCTGCATTCTCGTTGCCTTTATTAAAGGTAACTCTTATATATTGACATGCTACTACAAATATTTTTACGGCTTGTTCAACCAGGAAGATCAAGAACAGCTTCATCGATTTATCCTACTGATTTCAGTTTTGGTGGGGATCATCTATGGGATACATTTACTATAAGTTCAGTTCTCTAGTAAAACAGATCCTTGAGATTAAATGTTTAGTTTTTGACCATCTCCTTGATTTTGTGCATGTGTTTATATAGTTTACTAATGATTCAGTTTATATCTTATGTCTAGTTGTGCCATTTGGAAAGTAGGAAATTTTTTGAACTTTCTGTTTTTTATTCCTCTCTAAGTATACTTTGCGACATTTCTTATAGGGAAGTTTACTAAAATGACACAAATTAATTGTATTCTTATTAGATTGACTCATATTTTTTGAAAATTATTAGAATATTTTTCTGGTCGAAATTACGCTTATCCATAGTTGTAACAAAAAAAAACATTACCAAAATATCCTTAGCATTTGGTTGTCCACAGATTTATTTTCAAAAAAGTAAATCTATCAAGTAATAAGCCTGTTTATAAAATCTGTTCAGAAAAAAAATCTATTGTTAAAGTGGTGTCAGAATTTCTTAGAAACCTCAGATTTATTTCCACGATAGACTTAATTTTTCAGAATATGTCTGGCGAATGAAGTAGCAGATTTGTTATAAATGGTAGATTTTTGTGGCCAACTTATTTTCTTATGTATAGACTTATTTTCTTATGTTCAATTTATTTTTTGATGGCAGAGTTATAAATCCGACTTAAAATAGTTGGTAAACTTTTTTATTTTATGTGGTGAGAGATTTTTTAATTTATGTTGTGGCAGATTTGTTGACAAAAATATGAATTTATGTAAACCAGACTTCATTTGATATTTAATTTCAATCCATTTTACATTAATTTTGAATTTAGCTGATTTTTAGGTTAATTAAGATCATAACTAGGTAAATATTTAGTAACTATCGTCATTTCTTTTATCCCTCTTTTCTTTCTTATATAGGTGAACGTTAAAAGTATTTTGAATAATGAAACATTCAAATTTCTGATATTCCTTATAACTGTGTCCTTTTTATTAGTTACAATTTGGTTCCACTGGTTAAATGTTTAAAGTTTAAGTAAATGAAAGGACAGAGGTGTAGGTATAAGTGCTTGATCATGATTTTGGATGTGGGAAAGTTATAGATCTTTCACTTTAAGAGTTACATAAGACATAACTTAAGGATCAAATTTCATGACTACTTTTGATTGCTAATTTATTGGCAAGAAAATAGTTGTTATTTGAAGTGAACAATAATCAAAGTAATAAATTACTTGCAGAAAAAACTAGATATAAGAATTCGTGAAAACATATATGAAGATTAAAAAGTTAATTTCACATAACACGAGTTGAAAATCACAACAACACAGTTTTTGTGGCAAGCCATTACCACCTTGCAGGAAGACAATGAAGTGAAAACAAACACATTATAAGATGGACAGTCCAACGCTGACTTGATTTATCATTCTCTTATCACTTTACGTAATACTTGTAAAATAGATGATATCTTCTATTTGTCTTTTACTCATTTTCTTACCATTCTCTTGTTTTAATCTCTACTTATGTATTTCTGCATCCATCTAAATAAAGTATCATCACTTTGATTCAACAAGCAGAACACATAACTGATTAAAGCACTGATTCATTTTACAGCTTAAACACTTCTCTAAACAAAAGGAAATACCGCTCAGTGAACTACAAAAACTTCCATAGCTCACAACCACCTTAAGTTAACTAATATCACTAAAGGAAAGGCTTAAAATTTACACTTCACCATCACCAATAAATCTATTTAATGAGAACATACCCAAAGAAAAATTAAGATATCAAGTAATCCAGAATCTCTTCCGCTTCTTCTTGACCTTCAGGTTCTCTGTTCAAATCTTCATTCTCCTCAGCCTCATTAGCCTCATCAGTTTGCTTCTCCTATTCCTCTTCCTTAAAAAGTCACCATATCGTGACGGTACATGTGTATCATATGTGGTTTCAAGATTCCATGTTAGAGTGAAAAAAGAAAAGACAAACAATTAATAATGATACACATACTTCCTCATCAGCATCGTTGTTCTATAGTGACTTGTTATATTATATCTTTAGTTCAGCAGCCTTATCCAAATAAATTTTCTTATCCTAAATAGCCACTTAATAAAACAAGAGTAAGACAAATCACCATGAAACTAAGGGAAGAAAGAAAGAACAGAGCAACTCACTTCCTCTGTCAAAGATTTCCACTTTTCACCGCCCAGCTTTGCAACCTACGATCATATAGAAAGCACAGTCTATTAAACCTTCACACAGAAAACATTACCACACTAATCATGTAAAGTAAACAAACTTGCTTATGACATACGATCATATAGAAAGTATAGTCCACTAAATCTTGACAGATTTATTAATGTATATGGCTGGTTTAGTCCAGTTTAGATTAGATTAGACATTAGACATTAGACATTGTGGGAGTCGATTTCACCCTATTGTCAAATAAATCGTAAAAAAGGAAACTTCGGGAAAACCCTAAGTTTCCAGAGGAACCGGCTATCTGCGAGAACCGCACAACGAAAATAAGATGACGAAAATACTTAGAATTTAAATGAGAATAAACGAAAACAGAGAGCAAAGAGGTTCTTATTCCGAATCTGCGTAGAACTGG
>CAKOAT010214377.1:0-36329 GCA_932364175.1 Eruca vesicaria subsp. sativa | reverse complement strand
ATAAAAGAAATCCAGACTTTTGGTCAGCATTTCCGGGCAACTTAGAAATTGTTCCCGGTGAGATGCTCGGTTCCAACCAGACGAATCATATAAGCCGAGAACCTATCGCGGATTCTAAATCGGTATGGAATCAGGTTAGAATCGCAACGGGCAAAACGAAAGCCGACTAGTCATCGCACAGCCCCAATCCGAAAGTAAACCTAGGTCTTTCCCTAAACCCAGCACACTGGTCGCTAACGTCTCAAGGCATGAATCGAGATCCTAAAGGAATGTCTCTTCGCCCACATCTAAACACTCGCGAAAATCGAAATCTCCCGAGTTAACGAATCGGACGATTTACACCAAAGAGTTAAATACGAGATGACAACTCGTATTCTTCCCTCTACATCTAACACGAAACACGAATTTCATACTTAGAAAATATTTTTATTAAGAAAGTTTTCGAATACGCACCGCCCAGCGGTAGGGATTCAAAGCCACCAACGGCCAGTCCCGGAAAAACAACAACAGAATCAAAAAACTAAGAACATCACACATCAAAGTCATCAAACGCAGATTGGTCGACCTCGCCGTCCACATCCGGGATCCCAGGTCCAACTTCGACCGAATCCGGCGACACCACAATAGGATCCCACTGATCCCACATATGCTTCCCAAGATTGACGGATTCATTCTTCTTCTTCTCTCTCTTAGCTAGACGCTTCTTCTGCTTTGCAATCGCAGCCTCATACGAATAGTCCGAATCCTGGGTAAGATGCAAACCCCCAACTAACCCCCAACACTCGCGGAAATTGCCATTCGCTCTTTGCGCATCTTCAAATTCCGCGTAAAGAGGCACGAACCGCTCGTGCCGAGCCATCAACTCCGCATCAACCTCTCTTTCGCCTGCCCTACGAGCACGGCGAGCCATCGTGTCAGAAAGTTCTAAGCTTCGACGAGATTCAGCTTCATACTCTTCTCTCACACGAGCGGCCTCCGTTGCAGCCAAATCCTGGGCACGAGAGAAACTGGCATCGATCTCCCCTCTGATACGAACGGCCTCCGCCTCTGCTGCTGCAATCCTGGATTCGGCCCTGCGAAGTTCCGCACTATTCGCGCTCACCGCTTCGCTCATAAAGCGAAGACCCTGCGAAACAGAACAAGCATCCTTCGTAAAACGTATGTACATAATAATAATAAAGAATAGGCAAACCTTGTTGAAAAGTCTCGACGCTTTCGCAAACGGTGTGTCAGCTGGTCCTTAGGATGACGTCTCGGCCGGATCATATTCGGAAGGCGAAAAATCAATAAGATCCTCGATATTGATATCTTCGTCAGCTGCCCGACTGCGATTAATCGGAACCTCTCTATCCTGCGGAGATCTAGATCTTTCCCTCTCCTCCGCATCATCGCCCGCCTTAAAATCAGCATGACCGTCACGAGAAAAACCGGACGAATAATATGCAACGGCACGACGGATCCTTTTCGGAGAAAAATACCCCCAATAAAGCGGGCCGCCACGGAGAAGATTCATAACCTTCGGAAAATCCTCAAGCATCGGCGCCAGGAGGGTAGGCACTGCGAAACAAACAAAAAAGTTAAAACCTATATCTATCTAGATATGGGAATCACGTGATGGAATACCGTTTGACGTCCGCACAGTCCTAATCAAAGGAATACAACTCTCCTCCACCGATGCGCCGTCAATTTTGACATAAAAGAATCGGTGAATCCAATCGTGATCATTCGAGGCAAGTCCGCCAACAACCGTCATGTCCCGACGGGGGGCTAAGTAAAAACCATCCTTTCTTCGTTTGAATGTCAACATAGACAAAAGATAATCCGCATCAAGGGACATTCCGCGTTCGTATCCCAACACCAGAACCCCGATGAGGTGCTGTAAGCCGCTAGGGCGCAGTTGGCCGAACGGTACTCCAAACTTGTCCAAGAATTCGAAAATGGCTCGAGGAATAGGGAACCATAGCTGGAAGGTAAACAGAAAGGCTTCGTAGCACGTAAAATAACCCGGAGGCGGATCCTCGGCACCCTGACCCTGGACAGGGATGCGAAACTGAACCGACTCAGGGATCGCATAGGTATTTCTCAAATAATTGAGAGAACCAACAGTACTCGCGCTCATGCCAACTGTTCTCTTCCGAAGTTTATTTCTCCTCGGAACCCAGAATGTAGCAGGCGGCATCTCCGTGGCACTCGCGGCTAATTTATAGTCTGCAAGCTCTTCCTCGGTCGTATAGAAGCGTTGAAAGACCGGCTCGGGAAGAGGACAACCGCTGGAAATACCAAGGTCGCTTGGATCAAAGATTGATGCATGAGCATAATCCGAAACTTTCCGTCCAAAAAGACATGTTGGATAGTCGAAAGAAAAAGGATCTAAAGGAAAAAGTAGAGAGAACCTTCCTAAAAACTTGAGCAAGTTATGGAGGAGTGAATGAAAAACTTATAAAACTCACTCCATATTCTTATAGGAAAGGATTTTACTATTCATATTTGGACTTTTGGCCATTAAAGTTCCGCCTAATTCTACCAAACTCGCCAAACGAGCTCAATCCACTCGCAAGAACCTCACGATTCTTACGAGCTGGGGGGCTAACTGTTGGGGTCAAAATCGGTACGACGGAATTAATAGCCAAAACTCCCCGCAAAAATACAAAAGGAATAGTTTTATAAAACCCGAAGAGTCGTTTTATAAAACTCAAAACTCATTTATAAAACTCGAGAAGCCGTTTTATAAAACCCGAAGATCGTTTTATAAAACTCGAGAAATCGTTTTATAAAACTCGAGAATTGTTTTATAAAACTCGAGAAGCCGTTTTATAAAACTCGAAAAGACATTTTATAAAACTCGAGAAGCCGTTTTATAAAACCCAAAGATCGTTTTACGAAACCGCAAAAAACCGAAAAAGCCGTAAAACGCGAACTAGTCATGACTAGTTCGCCCACGGGCGAACTAAGCCGAGCCGGCTTAGTTCGCCAATGGGCGAACTAAGAGACACTTGACTAGTTCGCCCATTGGCGAACTAAGCTGGTCCGACTTAGTTCGCCAATGGGCGAACTAGGAGATGCTCGACTAGTTCGCCAATGGGCGAACTAGGAGATGCTCGACTAGTTCGCCGATGGGCGAACTAGAAACTTCCTGGACGTCCCGAGCCTCGTTCTCCCGCATTCCCGATTCGAAACTTACATCTTTCAACACGGTCGCATTCTGAACCACGGCTTAAACATTTCCCGTTCCATCTCGATCCGACCGTTCGAGTTTTACGATAAAAACCGTAAAACTTCGCTTTCCCGATAAAGAACTCGAAGAAATCGTATAAAACGGCGACGGTTATAGAAACACCTTACATTGCCTAAAACATACGATTTATTCGAGATTTCTCGTCGAAATCATAAAAAACGTAAAAAACGCGTTTTTAATTAAAAAGTTGAGTAAATCGTAAAACCTTACGATTAGCTCGAGGAATTTATTAAAAACGACGTCAGATCAGGAAACGATCCCGTAAAAAGTCGGAAAACGGATTTATCGCAAAACGGCCCGGAAGGGCCTAAAACGCGATAAAAACCCATCTCGCGATTTTAACGGAATCTAACCCGCAGATTCGATAACGTTTTGGCGGTTTACTCGCAGGAGGAAAATAAAAGTCAAGTTTGAAGATAAAGGGAAGGTTTGAAGAAAAATAGAAGATTTCCGCGGAAGAAAAGGAAGGATCGAGAAAAATGGAAAATTCCCGATTTAGTCAAATCTGGGCGAAATGGAAAGACCGGATGGCCAAGGCGAGGAGTATATAAATAGGAGGTCTCGGGCATAAGCAAGACATACGAAATTCAGAGCTCTCACCACCAAAAATTAGCAATTAGGTATATTTCTGTTTTCTGTTAGCGAGCTGCGTCTCAACTAGGGTTTTTCGTTCTTAGATTCTAAGGATTTTGCCGACGGCTCACGCAGTTATGGCCTCTCTTTTGTACCAGTTCTACGCAGATTCGGAATAAGAACCTTCTTGTTTTCAATCTCGTTATTTTTGTTTTAATTTAAAAGTTCATCGTTTCTTAATATTCGTTGTGCGGTTCTGTAGATAGCCGGTTCCTCTGGAAACTTAGGGTTTTCCCGAAGTTTCCTTTTTTACGATTATTTGACAGTAGGTGGATTTCGGTTCCCACACGCGTTTTTTATAATCTTAACGAATAATCTCGGATAAATCGTATAGTTTAGGCGATGTTCGGTGTTTTACTTGACTGTTACCGTTTTATACGATTTCTTCGAGTTCTTTTCGAGAAAACGGAGTTTTACGGTTTTAATCGTCGGATTCAAACGATGAGTCGGATAGAGACGAAACAAGACACATTTCGGCCGTGATTCGGAATACGATCGTGTCGAAGGACGTATGCCTTGAATCAAGGATGTGGGAGATCGAGGTTCGGGATGGTCGGCTCGACGTACGGCGAGCTAGTTCAGCTTGGCCAGGTCGCCATATGGCGAACTAGGCGATAAGAACCTGTGGGGCAAAGTCAGTAGTTCGCCTGCTGGCGAACTAGCGGAGAGGCTCCTAGTCTGCCTGCTGGCGAACTAGTGGAGAGGCTCCTAGTTCGCCTGCTGGCGAACTAAGCCAGCTCGGCTTAGTTCGCCAGCAGGCGAACTAGTCGTGACTAGTTCGCGTTTTGCGGCGGTTTCGGTTTTTCGCGATTTAGTAAAACGATTCTGGAGTTTTATAAAATGATCTTCGAGTTCTATAAAACGATTCTCGAGTTTTATAAAATGATCTTCGAGTTCTATAAAACGATCCTCGAGTTTTATAAAATGATTCTCGAGTTTTATAAAATGATTCTTTGAGTTTTTATAAAACGATTCTCGAGTTTTATAAAACGATTCTCTAGTTTTATAAAACGATTCTCGAGTTTTATAAAACGATTCTTGAGTTTTATCAAATGATTCTCGAGTTTTATAAAACGGTCTTCGAGTTTTATAAAACGATTCTCGAGTTTTATAAAACGATTCTTCGTGTTTTATAAAACGATTCTCGAGTTTTGTAAAACGATTCTTCGAGTTTTATAAAACGATTCTTGATTTTTATAAAACGATTCTCGAGTTTTATAAAACGATTCTTCGAGTTTTATAAAACGATTCTCGAGTTTTATAAAACAATTCTTCGAGTTTTATAAAACGATTCTCGAGTTTTATAAAACGATTCTTTGAGTTTTAAAAAACGATTCTCGAGTTTTATAAAACGATTCTTCGAGTTTTATAAAACGATTCTTTGAGTTTTAAAAAACGATTCTCGAGTTTTATAAAACGATTCTTCGAGTTTTATAATACGATTCTCGAGTTTTATAAAACGATTCTTTGAGTTTTATAAAATGATTCTCGAGTTTTATAAAACGATTCTTCGAGTTCTATAAAACGATTCTTGAGTTTTGTAAAATGATTCTCGAGTTTTATAAAACGATTCTTCGAGTTTTATAAAACGATTCTCAAGTTTTATAAAACGATTCTTCGAGTTTTATAAAACGATTCTCGAGTTTTATAAAACGATTCTTCGAGTTTTATAAAATGATTTTTCGAGTTTTATAAAATGATTTCTTTTATATTTTCTGCGGAGACTTTTTGCCATTGATTCCGTTGTGACCGATTTTGACACCAACATACAATGACACCGCCGATCCCAAGGCGCACCTACAAGCTTTCCATATCACAATCGGAAGAGCCAGACTAAGGGAAGGCGAAAGAGACATTGGCTATTGCCGCCTCTTTGTTAAAAACCTAGAAGGAGCGGCTCTTGAATGGTGCTCTCGACTTAGGCAAAAATCTATTGGGAGTTTTCGCCAATTCGCTTCGGTATATCTTAAGAAGTACTCTATTTTTATAGATATAGAAACTTTAGATGTCGATCTCAGGAATCTGTCCCAGAAAGAAGAGTAACCTCTCCGTGACTTCATGAGTAGATTCAAGTTCATCATGGTGAGGGTTAGCAAAATAAGCGACAAAGTGGCTATAGACGCACTCACAAAAGAGTTCTGGTACAAGTCGAAATTCAGAAAGTGGATAACTTTCGAGAAGCCGCGCACTGTTGGTGTCAAAATCGATCACGACGGAGTAAATGGCTAAAAGTTTCCGTAAAAAAAAAATACGTTTTATAAAACACGAGAAAACTTGGAAATCGTCATCTCGGAAGAACGAACGAAACAATCGCTGATTAGACGATTGCCCAAGTTAAACAAAAAAACGGAAAAAACGGCATACGCCGTAAACCGCGAGCAGGTTCGACCGAACCAAGTTCAACGTATGACGAGCCGAACCAGCCGGTTCAGCTTTCCGTACGGCGAGCTGGTGGCCACGAACAAGCTCGCCTCAAGGCAGCTCGCCGTACGGTGAGCTGAACCAACCCGATTCGACTCACCGTACGTCGAGCTGACCATCCCGATCCTTGATGTCCCATGTCCCTGACACAAGGCATACGTCCTTCGGTTTGATCATGCTCTGAACCATGGTCGAAACGTCTCTCGTTTCGTCTCGATCCATCTTATCGTTCAAGTTTTACGATAAAAATCATTAAAGTCTTCTTTTCTCGTAAAGTTCGGGAAGATCGTATAAAATGGCAACGGTTAGACGGAACATCGTGCATTGTCAAACTATACGATCAACTGGAGAAATCTTATATAAACAGCATCGTATCAGGAAACGATCTCGGCTAAAATCTTAAAACGGTCTTTATCGCAAAGCGGCTCAGACAGCCCAAAAGCGCGATAAAAGTCCACTTGCGACTTTAAACGAAATCAGCCCAAAGATACAATGACGATTTTTAAATTTACTCGCAGAAAGAATATTTCTGCAAGGAAAAAGGAAAGATCGATAAATGGAAGATTCTCGATAAACTTGAATCTGGGCGAAAAAGAAGGACTCAACCGCCTAAGGAGGAGTATATAAGCAGAAGGCAAAGGACAGAATCAAAGGACGATTTTCACAGCTCTTTTAGACTTAGAACTCTCTGCACTTAGAAACTTAGGCTTATTTCTCAACAAGTTCGGTTTCTATGACTGGCACTCAATCACTAGACGAACTCGCCTAGGCAGTTTGATCTCTTGTCCAGATCTACCAATTGAACTACGTTCGACTTGATCCTTGGAAGGGGTACGTAGGGAGCCTTTCATAAGTTTCAGTCCGAAATCAATCAAACTCTCTTTTTCTTATCTTTTTTTCGTCTTTTGTTATCGAGCTGCGACTCGACTAGGTTTAAGGTTTTTATGTTGATAACTCGCTGATGGCCCCTGCGGCCAAAGCCTTTGTAAATCTCTTGTAAAGATCGCACCACTCTTACGCGAATTCGAAGTAAGATCGACTTTCTTTATAATTTTTTTTATTATATTTTTCATATTTTCCGCATTTATTTGGTTACTTTTCGTTGGCTCTCGCAGAGATCCGGGTCCTATGGAAAATTAGGGTTTCCTAAGTTTCCTTAATTTACAGAAATCGACGGTGTGAATTTCGGTTCCCACACGCACGATCCATGATGTGGTCCATAAGGCCATGGATTACATTGTCATCGAAGAAGAAACAAAGGTCTTATCAGAGAAATATAAGCCAACGAAGACGTCCTCAAAAGATGCCGCGTCGGACCAGAAGCCGAAAAGGAAAAACCCTCGCAACGACAAGAATATCCACCACGAGGGACAAGACATCCAGGGAGTGCACAACTACATCATCAACTCTGGATCAGAACAAAGGAAAACATCGGGTAACACGTAGACCAGGAACTTGAGTTACGACCAGAATACCTTCTGTGATTTCCACTAGACCCTAGGCCACTCGATTGTCAACTGCAAAGTTCTCGAGGATAGGCTGGCCGCAAAATTTCTTGCGAGAAAACTTTGAGAAGTATCCACAAAGGATCTTATCCGTGACTCCGACCATGTTCCTAAAAATAACAAGTCTCTGCCTTCAGAGGATTCTCCTAAGAGAAATCAGTTGGGTGAGAAACGCGGAAGAAGACAATACGAGAGAGGAAACATGAATAATCACCACGAAGTTAAAATGATCATTGGAGGATCACAGTTCTGCACCGATACAATCTTGTCCATTAAATCCTACCAGCGGAAAGCCAAGACAAGTGAAAAGTGGTCGACGCCATCATGCAACATCCCGAGCAACGCGATCACCTTTGAAGAAGAGGAGACTACCGGGATCAACCAGCCACATTAAAAAAAATCCGAAATTTTGGTCAACACTTCCAAGTGACTTAAAAATTGCCTATAGAGAGTTTCTTGATTTGTATCACACATGTCGTATAAGTCAAGAACCTATCGCAGACTTTAAATCTTACGAATAAGTTTAAAATAGCGACAGGTGAAACTAAAGCCGATTAGTCATAGCAAAACCTTAAACTAAGAGTAAACCTAGGTCTTGTCCTAAAACCATCACACTAGTCTTTAACATCTCAATGCATGATATTGAAACCAATATGAGATCCTATAACATTTCTCTACGTTTGTATCTAAAAACGGTCACAAAACTTTGTAAAACCTTTTTACGAAACAAATAGAACGCTTCACCAGAATGTAATTGAGATGACAACTCATATCCTTCCTCAACCCTTAATGACACTTGCAAAGCTCTTAAAACGTTAGAATTAGTTATCACATATATAGGAAGCTGTAAAGAAAACGACAAGGATTCAAAGCCACCAACGGCCTGTCCCGACAAAGTTAAAACAGCCATACAGACATCCCAAGTCATAAAATACGGCCACACTCGTCCACAATATAATACAAAGGGAAACATCTTCCCATCAAACACCAATGGCATTCTTCATGGATCAAACTCGAAGTTCCCAGACATAGAGCCTCCAAAGGCACTCGCAAACTGATCCAGCTCTTCGCCGTCGCCAGCAATATCAATCATGACCTCCTCCGTTTTGGGATAAAATGGGATGGGAGCCCAAAACCCTCGGATCCTCTCCTTGATCATAGGAATCAGTGAATCAGCATTGGCATAATCGCCCATGGCATCCAACATAGTTTTCATCTCGTCCTGGAAATCGTAATCATCGGCCTGTGTCCTTAGCAAGGTTCCAACGAAACCACAACATTCACGAAAGTCACCCACTATGGATTGAACTTCCTTGAGGCGACCATATTCAGCCTCAAGTTGGGAAGCACGATTATCGACTGCGACCACAACCTCTCTTCTCCCTGTTCTCTCTGCTTGACGAAGAGCCGTAGCATGATCTAGGGCGAGCGACCAATTTCACTTTAAAGCCTCGCTTTGCATACGGGCAATCTGTTTCTCCGCTTTCTCTGCCTTAATGCGACATAGCCTCGCTTCCCGATTTCTTGCCTCAAGGGCCAAGATGAGCACGTTCAATCCCTACGAAGGTCTCCAAAGTTTTAGAAATAACTAAGTATTTGGAAAGAATTCTATAAGAGTAGTGAATCTAACCCTGTTGATCAAGTGAGACTCTTCTGTGGGAAAAAATATCCAGGCACCAGATTATTCCAACTTCTGGGCTGGGCAACAGGCTCAAAACCCCTGCTCCGGAGAGACCCATGGCCCGGACCCTGCGTCCAGGGTCCCAGGGACCGACCCCTGCTCCAAAACCGACCCCTGGGTAAAAACGAAAATTCTCCACCTAAGGTAATCCTTCCATATTTGCCAATATGAAAGGGTTAAACCTAATCCAGCCGACATCTACACCTATAAAAGAGGAGACCAAACCCTAGAATAGGGGATCGACAACTAGAGACTATGAGACTAGAGTTAGGCGGCTAGAATTAGGGTTCTTACACAAAAAATTGTACTCCCTACTCGATTATTCAATAAAACGTCTCCCCCCTCTATTGTTTTCTCTTTGCTCATACTCAAATCGCTAGTGTTCCATAGTACTAAAACGACCCTACACAAAAATATCATAACAGTTTGGTGCTAGAGGGAGGGGAGTAATCCAACTACGTGATGATGACACTAGAAAACCCAGTCGAGCAAACCAGAGCTACTCTGAGATAAACCGAGCTCCTCAATCAGCTCGATACCCTTCTAGATGAAGTCACTGAGCTCTGCAAGGCTCGAGAGACAATAAAAGACGACGGCTCCGGCGACTTCAAGAATTTCAAACCGTAAAAGCTAAGCTTAACGAATACGCCAAGCAGTTAAAGCAAAGCACCGAGAAAGTGGGGGCACTCAAAGCTGAGAATTATCTTCTCCAAGAAGAAAATCGCAATCTCGGAGAAAACAGCAACAAGCGTCGGAGGTTTCAAACCCGAGTTCGAACCCTGCCTTCCCTCGATACTTCAATCGCTGAAGAGGGTGCAACTCGAGGACCAATTCTCGACGATAAAGATCCCGAGAACAAAGAAACTAAAACGAGGAAAGCTTGGGTGACGATAAGCAGCGACTCCGACAAGGAAGATGAGGAATACTCACTGACACTCCCTTAATCTTGGATCCAACCACCGCCTCTTGTCTTGAAAAGAAATTCACCGAAATTGAACATTATCCATTCCATGGTGGAAAGACTTCCAGGCGTAGCTCCTCTTATTAAGAGAAGCGATCCCATCTCCTACTCCGACACACCTTTCGTGGAAGAGGTCGCCTTAGTCGAGATGCCGAGAAAATTCTCTTTCCCCACCATGAAGATGTACAATGGAACCAGTGATCCAGATAATCACATGGCTCTTTACAAGCAATGGATGCTGACAACAGCAATCCCTCGAGGATTAAGAGAACCCACCTTTTGTAGAGCCTTCGGTTCGACCTTAACTGGTCCTGACCTCAAATGGTATATAAATCTCCCCACGAAGTCCATAAAGTCTTTCGCAGTACTCAGAGACAAATTTGTGGAGCAGTTTGCTAGTAGCAGAAATCTGGAAAGGAATTCCGACGACCTCTACGAGGTAATCCAATGCAGAGAGGAACCACTCAGGGTCTACGTCGCACACTTCAACCAAGAGAAGGTAGCCATTCCCGAGTGTAACGCGGGGACAGCTATCTCTGCCTTCAAAAGGAGCCTGCTCCCCGATGGAGACTTGTATAAGGAGCTAACCAAGTACCAATTTAAGACGATGGAGGACGTCTTGTCTCGAGCCTGGGCGTAAGTAAGATGGGAATGAGATGTCATGAGTCGAGCTAAGGCCCAGCATAAGTGGGAATGAGATGTCACGAGTTGAGCTAAGGCCCATCATAAGCAAGAGCCAAGGTCAGATAAGCAACCAAGATGCGATCGTGATGAAGGATTCCATCCTAGGCCTGCGGGAGAAGCAAGTTGTCATAGTAGGGGCAGGTACCAAAACTGCCCCCTACCTCGACTCGAAGGAGTGAATGTATCAACGTGGCCTGACATCTCTCACATGAGCTGGTGAACGTCTTAAGACAGATGGTCCAGCAGGTCAAATGGCCTCCGAGAGTTAAGACCGTAGATGCCAATCGGAATCCCAACCGATGGTGTGACTTCCATAATGACCACGGTCATAAGACAGAAGACTATGTCGCCCTGGGGCTGGAGGTCAATGAGCTCCTCAAGAAGGGGAACCTAAAGGAATTTCTTTCTGATAAGGCTAAGAATCTCCCTACTAGGGAAGGCGCATGTCGATCCTCTGAAGAAAAGCCCGTATCGCCTTCACGCCAGGATAGGGTGATCCATGTGATTTCAGGAGGCTCGGATATAAGTGGAATAAGCCACGCAGCTACTAAACGTAGC
Source organism: Eruca vesicaria subsp. sativa (assembly GCA_932364175.1). NCBI lineage: Eukaryota > Viridiplantae > Streptophyta > Magnoliopsida > Brassicales > Brassicaceae > Eruca > Eruca vesicaria. The sequence goes on along the minus strand of CAKOAT010214377.1, from coordinate 24,651 downwards.
ACCAGGAATGCAAGAAACTGCTAGGAGACAGGGGTTCCAAAGCGCTTGCTCCTTGGAACAGATGAACGAGCGATTGTTCGGATGCGGAAGTTGTTCAACGAGCGCATGGTGATTATCGCGAATGTCGCGGGATCATTCATGGGTTATCCCTAACTCAGAATGAAGGGTATTCGTTCACTAAGGAATTCTCCCCGCGGCGGAAAAACCTGAATCGGGAAAGGGATATGCAGTCCAAATTTTTCAACCTTAAGGCGCGCATGTGGGATCAATGGAATCCCATCGTGGTGTCGCCGGATTCGGTTGAAGTCGGTCCTGGGATTTTGGACGTGGATGGTGAAGTCGATCAACCTGCGTTTGATGACTTTGATGTGTGATGTTCTTAGTTTTTTGATTCTGTTGTTGTTTTTCCGGGACTGGCCGTTGGTGGCTTTGAATCCCTACCACTGGGCGGTGCGTATTCGAAAACTTTCTTAATAAAAATATTTTCTAAGTATGAAATTCGTGTTTCGTGTTAGATGTAGAGGGAAGAATACGAGTTGTCATCTCGTATTTAACTCTTTGGTGTAAATCTTCCGATTCGTTAACTCGGGAGATTTCGATTTTCGCGAGTGTTTAGATGTGGGCGAAGAGACATGCCTTTAGGATCTCGATTCATGCCTTGAGACGTTAGCGACCAGTGTGCTGGGTTTAGGGCAAGACCTAGGTTTACTTTCGGATTGGGGCTGTGCGATGACTAGTTGGGTTTCGTTTTGCCCATTGCGATTTTAACCTGATTCCATACCGATTTAGAATCCGCGATAGGTTCTCAGCTATTATGATTCGTCTGGTTGGAACCGAGCATCTCACCGGGAACAATTTCTAAGTTGCCCGGAAGTGCTGACCAAAAGTTTGGATTTCTTTTATAGCACGCTATTTTATCCTCGTCGGATGTATGCGGACCGATAGGTCGGTGCGTTTGTTTAGGACGGCTAGCGTGCTCAACGGGGCCAATCGCCGAGCGTTCGTACGCTCTAGGTTGTTGGGATCTTCTAAGTACAAAAGCTGCTTGTTCTTGTTGCTTCTAGTACTGCTGGGCATGTACCTGAAAGAGATAAAAAGAAAAAGAAAAAGATTTTGTGCCAAAAGTGTGGGAACCGAAATCCACCAACTATAAATAAATTTTAAAAAAGAAAACTTCGGGAAAACCCTAAGTTTCCAGAGGAACCGGCTATCTGCCGAACCGCACAACGAAGATTAAGAAAACGATAAACTTAGAATTTTAAAAGAATAAACGAAATTGAGAGCAAAGAGGTTCTTATTCCGAATCTGCGTAAGAACTGGTACAAAAAGAGTTGCCGAATACTTAAGAACCAAAAACCCTAATTGAGACGCAGCTCGCTAACAGAAAACGGAAATATTCCTAAATGCTAATTTTGGTGGTGAGAGCTCTGAAAATCGTGTCCCAGCTTCTGCCCTATGCCTCCTCCTTATATACTCCTCCTTAGACGGTTTTGATCTTTCCATTTCGCCCGAAACCGAATATATCGGAAATTTTCCATATCTGTCGATCCTTCCTTTTCTTCCGCGAAAATTTTCTATTTATCTTCAAACTTGCCTTTTATCTTCTGTCTGCGAGTAAACCGTTAAAACGTTATCGTATCTTCAGGTTTCATTTCGTTAATGTCACGAGATGAGTTTTTATCGTGTTTTAGGACCTTTCGGGCCGTTTTACGATAAAAACCGTTTTACGACTTTAACGAGACCGTTTCCTGATCCGATGCCATTTTTTACGATTTTCTCGACGTTTTTATTAAAAACGCGTTGTTATGATCTTAACGAAAAATCTCGGATAATTTGTATAGTTTAGGCGATGTTCGGTGTCTTGCTTAACCGTTGCCGTTTTATACGATTTCTTCGAGTTCATTTCGGGAAAACGGAGTTTTACGGTTTTTATCGTACAATTCAAACGATAAGTCGGATCGAGACGAAACGAGAGACATTTCGGCCGTGGTTCAGAATGTGACCGTATCGAAGGACGTAAGGTTCGAATCGGGGATGCGGGAGATCCGGGAGGTCTCTAGTTCGCCTGCTGGCGAACTAAGCCGGGCTGGCTTAGTTCGCCAGCAGGCGAACTAGCCGGGGAGTGCCTAGTTCGCCTGCTGGCGAACTAGTTGGGAGCCTTTAGTTTGCCTTCTGGCGAACTAGTCCGGGACCGTCTAGTTCTCCTGCTGGCGAACTAAGCCAGCTTGGCTTAGTTCGCCAGCAGGCGAATTAGTAAGGGAAGCTCTAGTTCGCCTGCTGGCGAACTATGCCAGCGTGGCTTAGTTCGCCAGCAGGCGAACTAGTCGTGACTAGTCCGCGTTTTGCGGCTTTTTTCGGTTTTTCGCGGTTTTGTAAAACGATTTCTCGAGTTTTATAAAACGGTCTTTGAATTTTATAAAACGATCTCGAGTTTTATAAAACGATCTTCGAGTATTATAAAACGATCTTCCAGTTTTATAAAACGGCTTCTCGAGTTTTATAAAACGAGCATCGGTTTTTATAAAACGGCTTCTCGGGTTTTATAAAACGATCTTCGAGTTTTATAAAACGGCTTCTCGAGTTTTACAAAACGATCTTCGAGTTTTATAAAACGGCTTCTCTAGTTTTATAAAACGATCTTCGAGTTTTATAAAACGTCTTCTCGAGTTTTATAAAACGACCTTCGAGTTTTATAAGACGATCTTCGAGTTTTATAAAACGGCTTCTCGAGTTTTATAAAACGATCTGTGAGTTTTATAAAACGGCTTCTTGTTTTATAAAACGACTTCTTGGGTTTTATAAAACTATTCCTTTTATATTTTTGTGGGGAATTTTGGCTATTCATTCCGTCATACCGATATTGACCCCAACAGTTAGCCCCCCAGCTCGTAAGAATCGTGTGGTTCTTGCGAGTGGATTGAGCGCGTTTGGCGAGTTTGGTGGAATTTAGGCGGAAGTTTAATGGCCAAAAGTCCAAGGGTGAATAGTAAAATTTTTCCTTATAAGTATATGGAGTGAGTCTCTCAAGTTATTCACTCATTTTCCATAACTTGTCTAAGTCTCAAGAAGTTCTCTCCCTACCTCTTCCTTTGGATCCTTTTTCTCTCGACCGTCCGATATGTCTTCCGAGTCAAGAGTTTCAGATCGTGCTCATGCATCTATCTTTGATCCGAGCGACCTTGATACTTCGGGCGATTGTCCTCTTCCCGGCCCGATCTTTCAACGTTCTATCTCGACCGAGGAGAAGTTTTTGGAGTATTGTTTAGCCTTGAAGGCCGCGAAGGTGCCGCCTTCGAGTTTTTGGGTTCTGAAGAAGGATAAACCTCGGAGGAGGGCAGCTGGTCCAAGTGCGAGCACTGCCAGTTCCCTCAGAGATATGAGGAGTCTCCGTGAAATTTCTGAGTCAGTCCATTTTTGCCTTCCCGTCCCAGGCCAAGATGTCGAGAATCCACCTCCGAGTTATTTTCATGCTACAAAGCCTTTGTGTTGAACTGTCAGCTATGGTTCCATATTCCTCGAGCCATTGTCGAGTTCTTGGATAGGTTTAGTGTACCGTTCGGCCAACTACGTCCTGGCGGGTTACAACCCCTTGTTGGGATTTTGGTGTTAGGCTATGAGCGCGGGATGTCACTTAATGCGGACTATCTTTCGGCTATGTTGACGTTCAAGGGAAGAAATGACGGCTTTTATTTAGCTCCTCGGTGGGACATGACGGTTGTCGGTGGGCTTGCCTCGAATGAGCATGGTTGGATCGAGCGATTCTTCTATGTCAAAATCGACAGTGCGTCCGTGGAAGAGGGCTGTATTCCTTTGTTCAGGACCGCGTGGGCGACCACTGGTACACTATTGACGTGATCCCCATATCCGTATATGTATAGGTTTTAACTTTTTTCACTTGTTTCGCAGTGCCTAACCTCCACAGGCCGATGCTCGAGGATTTTCCGAGGTCATAAATCTTCTTCGTGGCGGCCCACTTCATTGGGGATACTTTTCTCCGAAAAGGGTTCGTCGCGCCGTTGCCTATTATTTATCCGGTTTTTCTCGCGACAGTCGTACTGAGTACGAGGCGGGTGATGATGCGGAGGAGAGGGAGAGATCTAGATCTCCGCAGGACAGAGAAGTTCCGATTGGTCGTGGTCAAGCGTTCGACGGTGATATCAATATTGAAAATCTGATTGACTTTTCGGCCTCCGAGTTTGACCCGACCGAGACGCCACCCCGAGGACCGGCCGACACACCTTTCGCGAAGGCGTCGAGGCTTTTCAACAAGGTTCGTCTATTCATTTGTTACTATATATATGTCGTTTTTTGTTTTTTTATTTATAAAGGATGATTTTTCTGTCTTACAGGGTCTTCACGTTATGAGCGAAGCGGTGAGTGCGAACAGCGCGGAACTTTGCAGAGCCGAATTTAGGGCTGCAGCGGCGGAGGCAGAGGCTGTTCGTATCAGAGAGGAGATCGACGCCAGTTTCTCTCGCGCCCAGGATTTAGCCGTAAGGGAAGCTACTCGCGTGAGAGAGGAGTACGAAGCGGAATCTCGTGGAAGCTTAGAACTCTCCGACGTGATGGTTTGCCGTGCTCGTAGAGCGGGAAAGAGAGAGGTTCCTGCGGAGTTCATGGCTCGCCGTGAGCGGTTCGTACCTCTTTATGCGGAATTCGAAGATTCGCAAAGGGCGAATGGCGATTTCCGTGAGTGTCGGGGCGTAGCCGGGGATTTACATCTTACCCAAAAGTCGGACTATTCGTATGAGGTTGAGGTTGCGAAGCAAACAGCGCGTCTGGCTAAGTGAGAGAAGAAGAAGAACGAGTTCATCAATCCCGGGAAGCGTATGTGGGATCAGCGGAGTCCCATTGTGGTGTCGCCAGATTCAGTCGAAGTTGGACCTGGGATATCGGATGTGGATGGTGAAGTCGATCAGTCTGCGTTTGACGACTTCAATGTGTGATGTTATTAGTTTTTGATTTCGTTGTTGTTTTTCCGGGACTGGCCGTTGGTGGCTTTGAATCCCTACCGCTGGGCGGTATGTACCTGGATGCTTTTTAATAAGAAAAAAATATTTTCTAAGTATGAAATTCGTGTTTCGTGTTAGACGTAGAGGGAAGAATACGAGTTGTCATCTCGTATCTAAATCTTTGGTGTAAAGTGTAAATTGTCCGATTCGTTAACTCGGGAGATTTCGATTTTCGCGAGTGTTTAGATGTGGGCGAAGAGACATGCCGTTAGGATCTCAATTCATGCCTTGAGTCATTAGCGACCAGTGTGCTGGGTTTAGGGCAAGACCTAGGTTTACATTCGGATTGGGGTTATGCGATGACTAGTCGGCTTTCGTTTTGGCCATTGCGATTTTAACCTGACTCCATACCGATTTAGAATCCGCGAAAGGTTCTCGGCTTATACGATTCGTATGGTTGGAATCGAGCATCTCACCGGGAACAATTTCTAAGTTGCCCGGAAGTGCTGACCAAAAATTTGGATTTCTTTTATAGCGCGCTATTTTATCCTCGTCGGATGTATGCGGTCCGATAGGTCGATGCGTTTGTTTAGGACGGCTAGCGTGCTCGACAGGGCCAATCGCCGAGTGTTCGTGTTTTTATAGTCGCGGACGGACTTGGGGAAATATTTTTTTGAGAGTTTAGGCGACGTCTCGCCAGTTCTTTCCGAACATATTTTGATATGCAAGTTTTATAAAAACGATTAAATAGTTGTTATTGCGGAAGCAATTTTCCGGATGTTTGGAATTTCTTTTGCGTTTTTAACAGTGGCGGAGATATTCTAACTTTGTCTTTATTAAAAATTTCGAAAAATTTTCGATTACAAAGAAAATTTTTAAAAAAAAAAAATTTGTGGAGTATACGAATACTCGTATACTCACCCACCCCCCCCCCCCCTGTTTCGGAAGGGGGGATAGCTGAACTCGTCTTTAGGTGAGCTGCCTACGTATTCCTTTTGGAAATCAAGCCATCTCGTAGTTCTGATTGTTTGCGCGAGTGTGCTTACTCGGCTGTCGCAGACTTCTCGATCTCTTCAGTTGCGTGATCGATGTCTTTGTCCGGGATTGTCTCCTCTGGCCGGGTGGAAGCGATGGGTGCGGAAACTTCTGGTTTCTCGGCCGTTGCTTGCTTTGGGTCGTCTTCTGCGGGCGGTGGCATGGCATTTGCCCATTTTGGTTTCACGATTGCTACTGCCAATTGCCTCAGCTTATGTTCGGCCAAGAAGCAGGATCGCGATTGTCTTTGGCATCCCCAAATTTCTGCGACTCCCGTAGGTGTTTGGAATTTGATGCCTAAGTGATATGTTGACAGAACCGCCTTCATGGAATTTATCCAAGGCGTTCCCATAATCACGTTGTAGATAGCCAGGAAATCGACTACCGCGAAATTAACGATTTTCGTCACTTCTTTTGCGGCGACTGGTAGTCTGATTGATCCCAGGGTCATTGACGTCTCGCCGGAGAAACTAGTCAACGGTTTTGGAATTGGCTCGACGTCCGAGAGATCGATTCCATGTGTGCCAGTGTGTTGTGGAAGATCATGTTGACAGTACTTCCGGTATCGACGAAAATCCGAGCAACTTCTAAACCGCTTATCACTAAGCCGATGACAAGAGGATCGGCCTGAGGTTGGTCGATTCTTCCGGTTTCAGCGTCGTCGAATGAGATCACTCCTTTCGGAAAATCATCCGTCGCCACCTTCCAACTTGAGCCGGTTTTGGCTTTGCGTTGGTAAGATTTGATAGACGAGACAGTGTCGTTGTAGTATTGCGATTCACCGATAATCATGTTGATTTTTTGGCGGTTAGCGTCGTTACCCTTCTCGTCTTGTCTTCGTCCGCGTTTTTTGCCTGATTGGTTTCCCTGAGCCGGAGTTTCTGCTCGCGCATTCCTGTCGTTCTTCGGAAGGCGATCCGAATCGCGGATGAGATCCTTGACACTGGATAATCTCGGAAAGTTCGCACGCGACCAATTTTGCGGCAAGTCTGGCGCCAAGAACTTTGCAGTTCACGGTGGAATGCCCGCGGGTTTGGTGGAGGTCGCAGAAAGAATTCTTGTCGTAATTCGAATTTCTCATCCACGTGTTACCCGTAGTTCGTCCTTGCTCCGAATCGGAGTTGATGGCGTAGTTATGCACCCCTTGGAGATCTTGTCCCTCGTGATGGACGAATTTGTCGTTACGAGAGTTCCTCTTTTTCTGTTTCTGCTCGGACGCGTTATCCTTCGCGGATGTTTTTGTCGGCTTGTGCTTCTCGGACAGGATTTTAGTCTCCTCTTCGATGGTTATGAAGTCAGTGGCCTTATGGAGCGCATCCTGGATCGTCCGCGGTTTCTCGAGAGTTATCCACTTGCGGAATTTTGATTTATACCAGAGCGATTTTCTTAACGCGTCGATGGCGGCTTTGTCGCTAATCCCGCTAACCCTAGCCATGACGAGTTTGAACCTACTCATGAAATCGCGGAGAGATTCGTCCTCCTTCTGCACCAAGCTCCAGAGGTCGGCGTCGGAGGTTTCCGGGTTAATGAACATCGAGTACTGCTTCAGGAATTCCGAAGCCAGTCGACTGAAACTTCCGATCGAATTTCGCCTAAGTTTATCGAACCATTCGAGTGCTGCTCCTTCTAGGTTTTCGACGAAGAGGCGGCAGTAGCCTGCGTCGTTTTCGTGGTCCTTGAGCTTGGCTCGTCCCATGGTGATCTGGAATGCTTGGAGGTGCGCTTTCGGATCGGACGTCCCGTCGTAAGTCGGCACCTTAAGTTTTCTGGGATCGGGCAGTTTGATCTCGGTGATGCGAGCCGTGAAGGGCGTCTTCCAAGATTCGTACAGTAGCCGATCGATTTCAGGTGCGGTGCTGGTAGCGTGGTGAATCTGAGATTTTACCGCATTTACCGCTGCGGCCGTTTTGGTGATATATTCGCGGAGATCGCGAATCTCAGTTAGACCGCCAACAGTTTTCTGACCTTGTTGGCGTTTGCTACGAGTGACCGGAGATCGCTCCTCGGCGGTTTTTGCATATCGCGCGAAGTCGAGTTCCCCCTCGTCTCCAGTAAAAGAACGTTCTGGAGAAGACTCCAGCAGAGGACTTCGAGTCTTCCTTCTCCTAGGATGGACGTCAGCGTCTTCGTCCGATGAATCGGCCTGGTCCCTTGTCTCCAGGTTAACCCTTTCGATGCCGTCGCCCTCGGTCTCCTGTTCGTGAGTAGGAGATTTCTCCGATTCGTTTTCCGGTAAGTTACCCTGCTCGGTTTTGGGACGATCCGTAGGAGCGCCAAAGTCGAGCCTCCTTCCGCGGATCATAGTAGTTCCGCGGGGGCGAATTGCTTGGGTTTTCGCGGTTAGGGTTTCTACCCGTTTCGCGAGCGAACCAATGAGCTTTTCCTGCTCTTCTGATTTTTTGTTAAACTCGGAAAGCATCTTCTCGAGGGTCTCGGCGTTAGCGTTTGTAGCGTTGGCCACAGACGCACCTTGTGGTGGTGTTGTTTCAACGTTATCGCGTTCGTTGCGAGTTTGGTTGTCACCAGTCATCGTTTCTTCGTTGGACATGTTGGGGCTTCGGTGTAAGATAGATCCGACCCCCCCCCCCCCTCCTTCTAGCGCCAAACTGTGGGAACCGAAATCCACCTACTGTCAATAAATCGTAAAAAAGGAAACTTCGGGAAAACCTTAAGTTTCCAGAGGAACCGGTTATCTGCAGAACCGCACAACGAAGATTAAGAAAACGATAATCTTAGAATTTTAAAAGAATAAACGAAATTGAGAGAAAAGAGGTTCTTATTCCGAATCTGCGTAAGAACTGGTACAAAAAGAGTTGCCGAAAACTTAAGAACGAAAAATCCTAATTGAGACGCAGCTCGCTAACAGAAACGGAAATATTCCTAAATGCTAATTTTGGTGGTGAGAGCTCTAAAAATCGTGTCCCAGCTTCTGCCCTATGCCTCCTCCTTATATACTCCTCCTTAGGAGGTTTTGATCTTTCCATTCGCCCGAAACCGAATATATTGGAAACTTTCCATACCTGTCGATCCTTCCTCTTCTTCCGCGGAAATCTTCTATTTATCTTCAAACTTGCCTTTTATATTCTGTCTGCGAGTAAACAGTCAAAACGTTATCGTATCTTCGGGTTTGATTTCGTTAATGTCGCGAGATGGGTTTTTATCGTGTTTTAGGACGTTTCGGGCCGTTTTACGATAAAAACCGTTTTACGACTTTAACGAGACCGTTTCCTGATCCGATGCCGTTTTTTACGATTTTCTCGACGTTTTTTATTGAAAACGCGTTTTTATGATCTTAACGAAAAATCTCGGATAAATCGTATAGTTTAGGCGATGTTCGGTGTCTTGCTTAACCGTTGCCGTTTTATACGATTTCTTCGAGTTCTTTTCGGAAAAACGGAGTTTTACGGTTTTTATCGTAGAATTCAAACGATAAGTCGGATCGAGACGAAACGAGAGACATTTCGGCCGTGGTTCAGAATGTGACCGTATCGAAGGACGTAAGGTTCGAATCGGGGCTGCGGGAGATCCGGGAGGTCTCTAGTTCGCCAGTTGGTGGACTAAGCCGGGCTGGCTTAGTTCGCCAGCAGGCAAACTAGCCGGGGAGTGCCTAGTTCGCCTGCTGGCGAACTAGTTAGGAGCCTTTAGTTTGCCTTCTGGCGAACTAAGCCAAACTAGCCGGGGAGTGCCTAGTTCGCCAGCAGGCGAACTAGTCTGGGACCGTCTAGTTCGCCGGCCTAGTTCGCCAGCAAGCGAATTAGTCAGGGAGGCTCTAGTTCGCCTGCTGGCGAACTATGCCAGCGTGGCTTAGTTCGCCAGCAGGCGAACTAGTCGTGACTAGTTCGCGTTTTGCGGCTTTTTCGGTTTTTCGCGGTTTTGTAAAACGATTTCTCGAGTTTTATAAAACGGTCTTCGAATTTTATAAAACGATCTCGAGTTTTATAAAACGATCTTCGAGTATTATAAAACGATCTTCCAGTTTTATAAAACGGCTTCTCGAGTTTTATAAAACGAGCTTCGGTTTTTATGAAACGGCTTCTCGGGTTTTATAAAACGATCTTCGAGTTTTATAAAACGGCTTCTCGAGTTTTACAAAACGATCTTCGAGTTTTATAAAACGGCTTCTCGAGTTTTATAAAACGATCTTCGAGTTTTATAAAACATCTTCTCGAGTTTTATAAAACGACCTTCGAGTTTTATAAGACGATCTTCGAGTTTTATAAAACGGCTTCTCGAGTTTTATAAAACGATCTGCGAGTTTTATAAAACGGCTTCTTGTTTTATAAGACGACTTCTTGGGTTTTATAAAACTATTCCTTTTATATTTTTGTGGGGAATTTTGGCTATTCATTCCGTCATACCGATTTTGACCCCAACAGTTAGCCCCCCAGCTCGTAAGAATCGTGTGGTTCTTGCGAGTGGATTGAGCTCGTTTGGCGAGTTTGGTGGAATTTAGGCGGAACTTTAATGGCCAAAAGTCCAAGGGTGAATAGTAAATTTTTTCCTTATAAGTATATGGAGTGAGTCTCTCAAGTTATTCACTCATTTTCCATAACTTGTCTAAGTCTCAAGAAGTTCTCTCCCTACCTCTTCCTTTGGATCCTTTTTCTCTCGACCGTCCGATATGTCTTCCGAGTCAAGAGTTTCAGATCGTGCTCATGCATCTGTCTTTGATCCGAGCGACCTTGATACTTCGGGCGATTGTCCTCTTCCCGGCCCGATCTTTCAACGTTCTTTCTCGACTGAGGAGAAGTTTTTGGAGTATTGTTTAGCCTTGAAGGCCGCGAAGGTGCCGCCTTCGAGTTTTTGGGTTCTGAAGAAGGATAAACCTCGGAGGAGGGCAGCTGGTCCAAGTGCGAGCACTGCCAGTTCCCTCAGAGATATGAGGAGTCTCCGTGAAATTCCTGAGTCAGTCCAGTTTTGCCTTCCCGTACCAGGCCAAGATGTCGAGAATCCACCTCCGGGTTATTTTCATGTTACGAAGCCTTTGTGTTGAACTGTCAGCTATGGTTCCCTATTCCTCGAGCCATTGTCGAGTTCTTGGATAGGTTTGGTGTACCGTTCGGCCAACTACGTCCTGGCGGGTTACAACACCTTGTTGGGATTTTGGTGTTAGGCTATGAGCGCGGGATGTCACTTAATGCGGACTATCTTTCGGTTATGTTGACGTTCAAGGGAAGAAATGACGGCTTTTATTTAGCTCCTTGGCGGGACATGACGGTTGTCGGTGGGCTTGCCTCGAATGAGCATGATTGGATCGAGCGATTCTTCTATGTCAAAATCGACAGTGCGTCCGTGGAAGAGGGCTGTATTCCTTTGTTCAGGACCGCGTGGGCGACCACTGGTACACTATTGACGTGATCCCCATATCCGTATATGTATAGGTTTTAACTTTTTCGCTTGTTTCGCAGTGCCTAACCTCCACAGGCCGATGCTCGAGGATTTTCCGAGGTCATAAATCTTCTTCGTGGCGGCCCACTTCATTGGGGATACTTTTCTCCGAAAAGGGTTCGTCGCGCCATTGCCTATTATTTATCCGGTTTTTCTCGCGACAGTCGTACTGAGTACGAGGCGGGTGATGATGCGGAGGAGAGGGAGATATCTAGATCTCCGCAGGACAGAGAAGTTCCGATTGGTCGTGGTCAAGCGTTCGAAGGTGATATCAATATTGAAAATCTGATTGACTTTTCGGCCTCCGAGTTCGACCCGACCGAGACGCCACCCCGAGGACCGGCCGACACACCGTTCGCGAAGGCGTCGAGGCTTTTCAACAAGGTTCGTCTATTCATTTGTTACTATATATATGTCGTTTTTTGTCGGACAGGATTTTAGTCTCCTCTTCGATGGTTATGAAGTCAGTGGCCTTATGGAGCGCATCCTGGATCGTCCGCGGTTTCTCGAGAGTTATCCACTTGCGGAATTTCGATTTATACCAGAGCAATTTCCTTAACGCGTCGATGGCGGCTTTGTCGCTAATCCCGCTAACCCTAGCCATGACGAGTTTGAACCTACTAATGAAATCGCGGAGAGATTCGTCCTCCTTCTGCACCAAGCTCCAGAGGTCGGCGTCGGAGGTTTCCGGGTTAATGAACATCGAGTACTGCTTCAGGAATTCCGAAGCCAGTCGACTGAAACCTCCGATCGAATTTTGCCTAAGTTTGGCGAACCATTCGAGCGCTGCTCCTTCTAGGTTTTCGACGAAGAGGCGGCAGTAGCCTGCGTCTTTTTCGTGGTCCTTGAGCTTGGCTCGTCCCATGGTGATCTGGAATGCTTGGAGGTGCGCTTTCGGATCGGACGTCCCGTCGTAAGTCGGCACCTTAAGTTTTCCGGGATCAGGCAGTTTGATCTCGGTGATGCGAGCCGTGAAGGGCGTCTTCCGAGATTCGTACAGTAGCCGATCGATTTCAGGTGCGGTGCTGGTAGCGTGGTGAATCTGAGATTTTACCGCATTTACCACTGCGGCCGTTTTGGTGATATATTCGTGGAGATCGCGAATCTCGGTTACACCGCCAGCAGTTTTCTGACCTTGTTGGCGTTTGCTACGAGTGACCGGAGATCGCTCCTCGGCGGTTTTTGCATATCGCGCGAAGTCGAGTTCCCCCTCGTCTCCAGTAAAAGAACGTTCGGGAGAAGACTCCGGCAGAGGACTTCGAGTCTTCCTTCTCCTAGGATGGACGTCAGCGTCTTCGTCCGATGAATCGGCCTGGTCGCTTGTCTCCAGGTTAACCCTTTCGATGCCGTCGCCCTCGGTCTCCGGTTCGTGAGTAGGAGATTTCTCCGATTCGTTCAGCGTCGCGTCAGGATTGTCTTTTCTGGAATCCTTTTCCGGTAAGTTACCCTGCTCGGTTCTGGGACGATCCGTAGGAGCGCCAAAGTCGAGCCTCCTTCCGCGGATCATAGTAGTTCCGCGGGGGCGAATTGCTTGGGTTTTCGCGGTTAGGGTTTCTACCCGTTTCGCGAGCGAACCAATGAGCTTTTCCTGCTCTTCCGATTTTTTGTTAAACTCGGAAGCATCTTCTCGAGGGTCTCGGCGTTAGCGTTTGTTGCGTTGGCCGCAGACGCACCTTGTGGTGGTGTTGTTTCAACGTTATCGCGTTCGTTGCGAGTTTGGTTGTCACCAGTCATCGTTTCTTCGTTGGACATGTTGGGGCTTCGGTGTAAGATAGATCCGACCCCCCCCCCTCCTTCTAGCGCCAAACTGTTGGAACCGAAATCCACCTACTGTCAATAAATCGTAAAAAAGGAAACTTCGGGAAAACCTTAAGTTTCCAGAGGAACCGGCTATCTGCAGAACCGCACAACGAAGATTAAGAAAACGATAATCTTAGAATTTTAAAAGAATAAACGAAATTGAGAGAAAAGAGGTTCTTATTCCGAATCTGCGTAAGAACTGGTACAAAAAGAGTTGCCGAAAACTTAAGAACGAAAAACCCTAATTGAGACGCAGCTCGCTAACAGAAAAGGGAAATATTCCTAAATGCTAATTTTGGTGGTGAGAGCTCTAAAAATCGTGTCCCAGCTTCTGCCCTATGCCTCCTCCTTATATACTCCTCCTTAGGCGGTTTTGATCTTTCCATTTCGCCCGAAACCGAATATATTGGAAACTTTCCATACCTGTCGATCCTTCCTCTTCTTCCGCGGAAATCTTCTATTTATCTTCAAACTTGCCTTTTATCTTCTGTCTGCGAGTAAACAGTCAAAACGTTATCGTATCTTCGGGTTTGATTTCGTTAATGTCGCGAGATGGGTTTTTATCGTGTTTTAGGACCTTTCGGGCCGTTTTACGATAAAAACCGTTTTACGACTTTAACGAGACCATTTCCTGATTTGATGCCGTTTTTTACGATTTTCTCGACGTTTTTTATTGAAAACGCGTTTTTATGATCTTAACAAAAAATCTCGGATAAATCGTATAGTTTAGGCGATGTTCGGTGTCTTTCTTAACCGTTGCCGTTTTATACGATTTCTTCGAGTTCTTTTCGGGAAAACGGAGTTTTTCGGTTTTTATCGTAGAATTCAAACGATAAGTCGGATCGAGACGAAACGAGAGACATTTCGGCCGTGGTTCAGAATGTGACCGTATCGAAGGACGTAAGGTTCGAATCGGGGCTGCGGGAGATCCGAGAAGTCTCTAGTTCGCCACCAGGCGAACTAGCCGGGGAGTGCCTAGTTCGCCAGCAGGCAAACTAGTTGGGAGCCTTTAGTTCGCCTGTGGGCGAACTGAGCCAAGCTGGCATAGTTCGCCAGCAGGCGAACTAGTCCGGGACCGTCTCGTTCGCCAGCAGGCGAACTAGTCGGGGAGGCTCTAGTTCGCCTGCTGGCGAACTAGTCGTGACTAGTTCGCGTTTTGCGGCTTTTTCGGTGTTTCGCGGTTTCTCAAGTTTTATAATACGGTCTTCGAATTTTATAAAACGATCTCGAGTTTTATAAAATGATCTTCGATTTTTATAAAACGGCTTCTCGAGTTTTATAAAAAGATCTTCAGTTTTTATAAAACGGCTTCTCGGGTTTTATAAAACGATCTTCGAATTTTATAAAACGGCTTCTCGAGTTTTATAAAACGATCTTCGAGTTTTATAAAACGGCTTCTCTAGTTTATAAAACGATCTTCGAGTTTCATAAAACGGCTTCTCGAGTTTTATAAAACGACCTGCGAGTTTTATAAAACGGCTTCTCGAGTTTTATAAAACGACCTGCGAGTTTTATAAAACGGCTTCTTGTTTTATAAAACGACTTCTTGGGTTTTATAAAACTATTCCATTTATATTTTTGCGGGGAATTTTGGGTATTGATTCCTTCGTACCGATTTGGACCCCAACAAAAAGATAGAAAAATAAAATAACAAATAACCTAGACTGAATCAAATTAAATCTAATAGTGATCTTAGTTCACCGGCAACGGCGCCAAATTTGATATCACTCAAATTACCCTAAGGAGTGAGTTACTCTCATCAAAAGAGGTTCAATAGTAGTACTTAGGGATCGAATCCACAAGGAACTAGAGACACAAAAGATATAATCCTAAGTGATTAAGCTAGGTTGAAAAAGGTTTAAAACAGTAAATAAAATAACTAACAATGGTAAGTTGCTAAAGAGAATAGGTTTTGGGTTTTGAAAACAATGAAGGAAAATAGTTAGATTCAAGATTACTATTCAGAAAATCAGGATTATAGATCTATGAATGCCTTAACGAATTGCTTACAAATATATGAGAACTTCAATCCTTAGACAAATCTATAGCTGTCGCTAGTTAGACTCGTCCATTGATCTGATTGCCGACTGCATCGATCGATGTTGCTATCACAGTGTCGATCGATATAAGCTGTCGTCGATCGATAACCCTAGAAGAGCATCGATCGATATTAAGTATCAGATCGGATCGAACTTTGTTCACCCGAGAATTTCTATAAGACTGGCTATTGCATTGTGCCTTAATAGAGTCTGAGTTTAGCCAAATGATTTCAGGAAGATAACTATAGATTAGTCACTCCATAATCAATACTCTAGGTAGCAAGTCTAGAGTAAGCATTAGGGTTCATTTGGATAATGAATATAACAACTCAACAATCCATAGTTGGGGCTAATCCCTCATAACTATTTGAACCCCAAATCTAACATATGAATCTACTCAGACATAGCCAAGAGATTCATAGCAAAAGAATAAGAACATAAAATACTTTTATTGCTAAATAGAATAGAATACAAAACTTGGTTCAAAACTTCCTTCTTTAAGGCTCATAGGCATAGGTATAAATAGGGAGTACAATTAAGTTAAAAAACTCGTCAGGGGCAATCTTGTAATTTGGTGAGAACTTGGGATTCAAGTTGGCCAAATAAATCTTGCTCATCACGCTCTGTATCGATCGATGGTACATTGCGTACATCGATCGATGGAGGATCTCGACTTCAACTTCTATGGAAGCGTCATTGATCTATTACACAGGGTGTGTATCGATCGATATGTATATCTTATATTGGATCTTCGTAGTCATCTTGGAAAACTCCTGAACCTGAAAACATACCTAAATCATCACTTTACCACAAAATGCTCCTGAACCTGAAAACATACCTAATAGACTCCAAAACATAGATAATTATAATAAAAACATATAGAAAATATGACCAAAAGCGGGTCAAAATCATGGTCTATCAACGAGGAATGGCCGGCTCGTTCTCAAAAGATGGAGAATCGACACCTTTGAGCTCCACCTCGGCAAGGGCTACAATCTTGAATCGGTGAACTGTTGGGCAATGTCCCAATTGTGGTCCTGTCTGTTAAGCCAATCCTTCATTACATCCCATCGAGAGGTAAAATTCACCCCATTCACAGCCATCACCCTCATGTTCTCCAAGGTCCCTGCCTCTGCTCTGAGTTTTGCTAGAGCCTCCTCAAGTTCTTGATTTTGCCGGCCCAGCTTCAGGGTTTCCGCAGAGAAAACCTCCACCGAGCTGTTAATTGCTTTAACTTTGGCCCGGAGATCACGTAACTCCAACCCCTGAGCAACGTGCCTGCTCCTCTCCTCGTTCAGTTTCCAGGACAACTCCTTTGCTTCCTCTCTGGCCGAAAAGGCATCTTCCTCCAGCAATCGAGCTCCTAAGTGATGCAATTGAGAAAGGGCATGCATTGGAATCGTTAAATAAGAATCATAGCGAGGAGTCGGTTTCCAACCTGCCTCCAGAAAACCTGAAATCCCTGAGTTCTCCATGGCCCTTCCGAAAGTGGGTCATGGATATTGTTGGGAAATACCCAGTGGCGACTAGGCAGAAGGTTTTTCTTCTAGTGGTAACCGATTACTTCACAAAAAGGGTGGAGGCCGAGGCCCTAGCTACCATAATCTTTGTCCAAATAAGGAAATTCCTGTGGATGCATGTGACACCTGCTTCCGGACCTGTCACGGAATCTTCACTGACGAGCTACCTGGAGTCCTCTGGGCTTATCGAACTACCCTGAAAATAGCCACACTGGAAACTCCCTTCTCACTAGTCTACAGCATGGAATTTATGATACCCACATAAATACATGTCAGAAATACAGTCACCGAACCCATCTCAAAGGAAGAGAACAACGAGTTATTGACTCTGAACCTCGACCTGCTCGACAAAAAGAGGTAAGTAGCACGCCTAAGGAACATTTCCTATAAGGAGAAAGTGGCAAGAAACTACAATAAGAAAGTCAGGACGCGAACCTTTCAGCAACGGGACTGGGTCCAGCGACGAGTCTACGACCATACGAAAGACAAGTCCGTGTGGGAACCGAAATTCACCTACGGTCAATAAATCGTAAATAAGGAAACTTCGAGTACACCCTAAGTTTCCTGAGGACCCGGCTATCTGCAGAACCACACAACGAGAATTAAGAAAAACGATGAACTTAAAATTAAAGTATGAATGAACGGAAATAGAGAGCAAGAAGCTTTTTATTCCGAATTGGTGTAAGAACTGCTACAACGAGAGTAGCCTTAGCTGCGTGAGCCGTCGGCGAAATCCTTAACTCTAGAAGTCTAAGACCAAAAACCCTAGTTGAAACGCAGCTCGCTAAAAGAAAACGGAAATATTCCTAAATGCTAAATTTGGTGGTGAAAGCTCTGAAAATCGTGTCCCAGCTTCTGCCCTATGCCTCTTGCTTATATACTCCCTCTTAGGCGGTTTTAATCTTTCCATTTCGCCCGAATTCGAGTTTATCGGGAATTTTCCATTTCTCTTGATCCGTCCTTTTCTCCCGCAGAAATCTTCTATTTATCTTCAAACTTGCCTTTTGTCTTCAAACTTGACATTTATCGCGAGATGGGGTTTTATCGTGTTTTAGGACCTTTCGGGTCGTTTTACAATAATATCCGTTTTTTGAATTTATACGAGACCGTTTCCTGATCCGATGCCGTTTTTACGATTTTCTCGACGTTTTTTTATTAAAAACGCTTTTTTAATGATTTTAGTGAAAAATATAGAATAAATCGTATAGTTTAGGCAATGTTCGGTGTTTCGTTTAACCGTTGCCGTTTTCTACCATTTCCTCGAGTTCTTTCCGAGAAAACAATGTTTTACGGTTTTTATCGTAAAACTCGAACGATAGGTCAGATCAAGATGAAACGGGAGACATTTTGAACATGGTTCGGAGCACGACCATGTCGAAGGTCGTAAACACTGAATCGGCGAACAGAGCCGGACCGGTCCGACTTGCCGGCCGGTGGACTGACTGGGAAGTTTCTACTTCACCCAACGACGAACTAGCCGGGATGAGGCTAGTTCGCCGTTGGGCGAACTAGCCAGGACGGGGCTAGTTCGCCCAACGGCGAACTAAGCTGGTCATGGCTTAGTTCGCCTTTGGGCGAACTAGCTGGGAAGGGGCTAGTTCTCAACAGGGAACTAAGCCGGTCATGGCTCAGTTCGCCGTTGGGTGAACTAGCCGGGACGAGGCTAGTTCGCCCACCGGCGAAGTAAGCCGGCTTGGCTTAGTTCGCCGTTGGTCGAACTAGCCGGGACGAAGCTAGTTCGCATTTTACGGTGGTTTCGGTTTTTCGCGGTTTTGTAAAACGGTCCTTCGAGTTTTATAAAACGCTTCTTCGAGTTTTATAAAATGATTCTTCGAGTTTTATAAAACGATTCTTCGAGTTTTATAAAATGGTTCTTCGAGTTTAATAAAACTATTCTCGAGTTTTATAAAATTATTCTTGAGTTTTATAAAACGATTCTTCGAGTTTTATAAAACGATTCTCGAGTTTTAAAAAACGATTCTTCGAGTTTTATAAATCGATTCTTCGAGTTTTATAAAACGATTCTCGAGTTTTATAAAACGATTCTCGAGTTTTATAAAACGATTCTTCAAGTTTTATAAAACGATTCTCGAGTTTTATAAAACGATTCTTTGGGTTTTATAAAACAATTCTTCGGGTTTATAAAACGATTCTAGAGTTTTATAAAATGATTCTAGAGTTTTATAAAACGATTCTTCGAGTTTTATAAAATGATTCTCGAGTTTTATAAAACAATTCTTCGAGTTTTATAAAACGATTCTCGAGTTTTATAAAACTCGAAGAATCGTTTTATAAATCTTGAGAATCGTTTTATAAGTCTCGAAGAATCGTTTTATAAAACTTGAAGAATCATTTTATAAAACTCGAAGAATCGTTTTATAAAACTCGAAGGACCGTTTTACAAAACCGCGAAAAACTGAAACCGCCGTAAAACGCGAACTAGCTTCGTCCTGGCTAGTTCGCCGGTGGGCGAACTAGCCTCGTCCCGGCTAGTTCGCCCAACGGTGAACTGAGCCATGACCGGCTTAATTCGCCATTGGGCGAACTAGCCGGGACGAAGCTATTTCGTGTTTTACGACGGTTTCGGTTTTTCGCGGTTTTGTAAAACGGTCCTTCGAGTTTTATAAAACGATTCTTCGAGTTTTATAAAACGATTCTTCGAGTTTTATATGATTCTCGAGTTCTATAAAATGATTCTCGAGTTTTATAAAATGATTCTTCGAGTTTTATAAAACGATTCTCGAGTTTTATAAAACGATTCTTCGAGTTTTATAAAACGATTCTCGAGTTTTATAAAACGATTCTTCGAGTTTTATAAAACGATTCTTCGAGTTTTATAAAAAGATTCTCAAGTTTTATAAAACAATTCTAAAAGTTTTATAAAACGATTCTTCAAGTTTTATAAAACGATTCTCAAGTTTTATAAAACGATTCTTCGAGTTTTATAAAACGTTTCTTCGGGTTTTATAAAATGATTCTCGAGTTTTATAAAATGATTCTCGAGTTTTATCAAACGATTCTTCGAGTTTTATAAAACGATTCTCGAGTTTTATAAAACGATTCTCGAATTTTATAAAACGATTCTTTAGACGTTGATTCCGTTTTTATAAAACGATTCTCGATTATATTTTTTGCGGGAGTTTTGGCCGTTGATTCCGTCGTACCGATTTTGACCCCAACAGTCCGCAGGGAAGCTTGCCCCTGGGTGGGAAGGTCCCTTTAAGGTAATCAGGGTGCAGGGGGAAGGAGCCTATAAACTGCAAAACAGTAACAGGAAGGGCCAAACGAACTGCTGGAACACCTTTCACCTCAAACTCTATAACTTTTAATATCATCTCTGGATCAAACTTTCTACAGCTATATAACTACTTATATCTATTTATAGTACACTGGTTTCATACTCCTATGTTTGCTAAAAACGTCTCCGGTCTATAGCTTATGTAATACATTTTAGTTCCGACTAAAGGAGTCGCTGGAACTCCACTTAAAGGGGGAAAACTAGCTCAGGTCTCAAGAGACCTCCCAATCCTGACGAACACTATATCTCCGTGACATGATTCACATCTGAAACACTGGGTGTACGACATACATGAACGGACCTGCGCAACCCTACACTGTCAAAAACATACGCATGGACCACACGTACTAGTGCATAAAACCCTGCATTAAAACGCTAAGAGCTAGATACAATGCAGGGGTGGCATGACGTATAACTGCAGAGTACTGAAATCAGCAGCAATATTCAGGGAGCAGATTGTGCACAAAACCATGGGAGCACTTCTATCCTACTTATCCTGACGTGGAAAGTAGCAAGTCTGGCACGTGGATCACTACTTTCAGTAGACCCACACCAGCACCAAAATCTAAGACTGAGAGTGACTTTCTACAGAAAGAAGAGTGCAGCATAACAGGATCTCGATAGTGGCCTACTTCCGAGTGGCAGAATGCGATTCCTTATCCGAGATCGGTAGTGGTGTACCTATGGGGGGCAGAATACGATCTCGAGGGAAAGAACCTCTGGCTTCAAAGTTCTAAAAACTCCGAGTTTTACATTTTATATCTCCTTACCTCCAGGTTCAACTAAAAAACCTCATGGTTTATAATTAAAACCTTTGGGTTTAGGTACTGGACCTCTGGGTTCAAAACTGAACCTCCGCCACTGTGCGATAAACCTTAGGATTTAATCAAAGGCCTCTGGGTCAAAAACCCCGCGTTTTACACTTAGAAAACCTTAGGGTTCTAAACAAATTCCTTGAATCTCAAGGAATCCGGTTCTTAGAAGTCTGTCTCCAGGGCCCAAACATTGACTCTCAAAAAATTTACGCAGGAACCGCTGTCCGAGAGAACCCTCGAGTTCCATCGGGCTCCTTCAGGGTCTCCAACTTATCATCGTTACTCGTCTCCTGATGAAAAGGTTAACCAGCTGAAGGAAAGCTTTCCTAGGATTTTCCCTGCAGTGAACTACCTATAAACATCCAGACCCATCATCTAAAAGAGAAAAGTGGGGCATGGATATTGTTGGGAAATGCCCAGTGGCGACGAGGCAGAAGGTTTTCCCCTTAAAGGTACCATAACCTGGGTCCAAATAAGGAAATTTTTATGGATGCATGTGATCACCCGCTTCGGGACCCCTCACGAAATCGTTACTTATAATGGGCCCATGTTCATAAGTCACGACTTTAGAGAATTCTGCAAGGACTGGAACATAAAGCTCTCTTTCTCAGCACCCCGACACCCCCAGTCCAACGAACATGCTGAGTCTACAAATAAAACGGTGGTGAAAATGATCAAGAAACACTTCGAGACCGCCCACGCGCGTTGGGCAGAGGAGGTACATGGAGTCATCTAGGCTTATCGAACTACCCCGAAGACAGCCACATAGGAAACTCCCTTCTAACTAGTCTACGGAATGGAATATGTGATACCCACAAAAATACATGTCAGAACAACAGTCTCCGACCCCATGTCACAGTAACTGAACAACGAGTTATTGACTCTAAACCTGGACCTGCTCGACGAAAAGATGGAAGCAGCACACCTAAGGAACATATTCTATCAGCAGAAAGTGACAAACAGGACGCGAACCTTCCACCAAGAGGACTGGGTCTTGCGACAAGTCTGCGACCATACGAAAGACAAGTCCGCAGGGAAGCTTGCTCGTGGGTGATAAGGTTCCTTTAAGGTACCTGGGGTACAGGGGGCAGGAGCCTATAAACTGCAAGGCAGTAACGGGAAGGCCCAGCCTAACTACTTGAACGCCTTGCACCTCAAACTCTATCACTTTTAATATGATCTCCGGATAAAGCTTACTGCAGCTATATAACTACTGATATATATTTTAAGTACACTTGTTTCCTACTCCTACGTATGCTAAAAACGTCTCCGCACTATAGCTTATGTAATACATTTTAGTTCGGACTAAAGGAGTGGTTGGAACTCCACTGAACATAAAAGGGGCAAGCTAGCTGGATCAGGTCTCAAAAGACATCCCAGTCCTAGCGAACCCTATCTCTCCGTGACACGACTCACATATGAAACACTGGGTGTATGACATGCAGGAACAGACTTGCGCAACCCTAGTACACTGTCGAAAACACCTGAGTCACTAGTAGGGGCCTCAAGCCAAAAACATACGCAGGGACAACACGTACTAGTGCATTAAATCCTGCATTAGAAACGCTCAGAGCTAGATACAATGCAGGGGGGCCAGACATATAACTGCAGAGTACTGAAATAAGCACCATTATTCACGGAGCAGATTGTGCATAAAACCTTGTGAGCACTTCTATTCTAAGGATTTTTCCGCGAACAGCCAAGGGTTTCCTGCGAGTATCCTAGGATTTATTTCGCGAGTAACTTACGGTTTATTCCGCGGTTTCTGCGAGAGCAAGTTTTATTTTTCCGAAAGGTTCTCGGAAAGCGTCTTTTGCTTAAGGAGTGAGATTTGTCCAACTCGGAAATAAGAAAAACACTATGGGGTTTGATAGATTTTATCGTTGCCCTTAGTAATCTGGGATAGAAATCGTGAGCTTGTTTTGTTGCTCTCCCCGTGGCGAAGAGTCGCGATTAGGTTTTCGATTTTGTCGAGTACTACTGCGTTTGTGTGAGCGTTGGCTGTAGGAGCAGTCGCTGCTGGAGTTGTTTTACCTGCGTCTTTTCTCGAGTTGCGACTTTGTCTTTCATACATCCAGACATCGTTTTGGTCAAGCGTTTTGCGGCTATGAGTAAGAGTAATCCAACCCCCCCCTCCTTCTAGCGCCAAACTGTGGGAACCGAAATTCACACTTGTCGATTTCCGTTAAATAAGGAAACGGATCTCTGCAAAAGCCAAAGACAAGTAACCCTAATTTTCCAGAGGAACCGGATCTCTGCAAAAGCCAACGACAAGTAACCAAATAAATGCGGTAAAATATGAAAAACGTAATCAAACGAATTTAAAGAAAAAGTAGATCTTATTTCGATTTCGCATAAGAGCGTTGCGATCATTACAAGTGTTTACAAAGGCTTTGGCCGCAGGGCCGTCAGCGAGTTATCAGGATAAAAACCTTAAACCTAATCGAGTTGCAGCTCGATAACAAAAGACGGAAAAAGATAAGAAAAAGGATTTGATTGATTTTGGACTGAACCTTATGAAAGGCTTCCTACGTACCCCTTTCGAGGATCAAGTCGAACGTAGTTCAGTTGGTAGAGCTGGACCAGAGATCGAACTGCCTGGGCGAGTTCGTCTAGTAATTGAGCGCCAGTCATAGAAACCGAACTTGTCGAGAAAAACCCTAAGTTTCTAAGTGCGGAAAATTCTAAGTCTAAAAAAGTTGTGAAAGTCTCAGATGAGAGCTCTGAAATTTGCCTCTTACTTATATACTCCCTTCCTAGGCGGTTTAGTCTTTCCATTTCGCCCAGATTCGAGTATATCGGGAATCTTCCATTTTTCTCGATCCTTCCTTTTCTTCCGCGGAAATCTTCTATTTTTCTTCAAACCTGCCTTTTATCTTCAAGCATGACATTTATTTTCCTCCTGCGAGTAAACCGTCAAAACGTTATCGTATCTTCGGGTTAGATTCCGTTAAGATCGCGAGATGGGCTTTTATCGCGTTTTAGGACCTTCCGGGCCGTTCTGCGATAAATCCGTTTTCCGACTTTGTACGGGATCGTTTCCTGATCTGATGCCGTTTTTAGTAAATTCCTCGATCTAATTGTAAGGTTTTACGATTTACTCGACGTTTTTATTAAAAACGCGTTTTTACGATTTACTCAACGTTTTTATTAAAAACGCGTTTTTTATGATTTAAACGAGAAATCTCGAATAAATCGTATAGTTTAGGCAATGTTCGGTGTTTCGTTTAACCGTTGCCGTTTTATACCATTTCCTCGAGTTCTTTGTCGAGAAAACGGAGTTTTACGGTTTTTATTGTAAAACTCGAACGATAGGTCGGATCGAGATGGAACGGGAGACATTTTGGCCGTGGTTCAGAATGCGACCGTGTCGAAAGACGTAAGTTTCAAAACGGGGATGCGGGAGATCGAGGCTCGGGACGTCCAGGAAGTCTCTAGCTCTTCCAACGGCGAACTAAGCCGGCTGGCTTAGTTCGCCGGTGGGCGAACTAGTCGGCTGGCTTAGTTCGCCGGTGGGCGAATGTTGGGCCCAAATATAGCCCGTCAGCTGAAGTTAGCGAATTAGTTAAACCAAGCCCAATAATGGGCCGGACATGGGTTAATAACGCAAAGAAGAATACAGCTCACCTAAGGAAGGGAGCTGATCTCGAGAAAGAGGTCACGAGAAAGAGGTCACGGAGAACAGGTCTGGATTCTTTCGTAAGGACCTGACAAAACAGCCTAGGTAACGGAGATAGAAACGTGCAAGACTTAGTCAAGGGGAAGCTGTTACAAATCCCGCAATTCACGGAGATAATCACGGAG
>CAKOAT010214266.1:19049-50124 GCA_932364175.1 Eruca vesicaria subsp. sativa | reverse complement strand
TTTTTTTTTTTTTTTTTTTGACAATCTTGTTTATTTTTTTTTTGGTGTATGTAAAAAATGGAATATGAGATCGTATTTATAGGTAAATTTCGAAATGGTGAATATTACCCCCAATTTACGACCAAAATTTTGTTACTTCGAATAAACTACCACGTGCATGTAATTTGGTAGTTAATTCGAATCTAATTTTTTTGGTCGTAATTCCGTAGTTGAGTAACTTCTACTTTACGACCACATTTTCTTTTGGTCGTAAATTGGAAGTTAACTCACTTCTACTTTACGACCAATCTATGTGGTCCCAAATTTACTTCGGTTTTACCACCAATGTCATTTTCGTTGTTGACTGGTCGTAACTCGGACGTAACATTACGACCACCATTTTGTGGTCGTAACCGTTGGTAGCTACTCAAGCGTTTTCTTGTAGTGTTCATTTTAGGATTAAATATCAGTCTAAACAAAACCAAAAATGTTCCAAACACTACAGCAGGTAATTGCATAATTTTATGGAATAGACTTGAATATAGAATCTTTTATGACCTCGGTAAGGAAATCAAAGTTCGATACAAACTTTATATTAACTGGTTCCAGATTTTGTTTAAAATTTTAAAACCATGCATGGGTGTACCAACCAAGTATTCGGCCCCTCCAATATTTTTTTTTGTTACTAATTAGAAAGTTTTGACGAAAAATACAATACAACTTTGTTTGTTTGCTTGTGAAGAAGCATCTTCTTTTCTTGTGGTCAGAAGTTGTGCAGTTATTAAAAGTCGTTGTTCAAATTGATTTCAATTTGTAAGAAATGTATTTTCTAAATTGCCACGGTTAAATAAAAAAAAAAAAAACATTTTGCCACGCTTTTAGCTTTTAGCGTAAGGAAGGGCGTTTTTGTATTCGTTCGAATTTAATTGCGATTTTTCGGGTTTTCATATTTATGAATTTAGTTTTATAGTTCATATTCGGGTTTTATAAATTTTCAGGCCGGGTATGATAACACTTCGGGTTTGGTTCGAACTGAAATAACCATAATACAATTCAAAACCAAATAATGAAACAAAATTTCATATCAAATCTCAAAAATAATAATTAAACTTGATTTCAATGTAATAAACCGTGAAATATAAAAAGAATTTTGAAACTAATAATAATAGAACAAATAATATCTAGAATATAAAATTAAAAACATCCCATCGCTGAGGCAAGCAACAAATTTAACCTTTTTATCATCTGATTTGAATTTCCAAAATCTATAATAAATGATAGTATAATACCAAAGATAATAACATATAACTTTAGGAAAGTTATATAAATCACGATATGTATTAAAATACATAATATATATATCATATGACATACTATATATGTATATATGTGTAGTTTGGTTAAGTTCAGATCTATGTTTAGCTTTAGAATTTTTGAACCCAAACCAAGGTCCAGCGTAATATGAAACTGGTCCCATTCGGGTACTCGAAGGAATCCAAAACCAATCCATACCACTAACCTTCGGTTCGTGTTCGGGTATTATTCCCAACCTTATCCACCCCTAGCTTAACGTATAAATGTATAATTAATTAAGTTTTGTACTTTAAATATACTATTTTATTCCTCCTGAGATTTGGTCATTCTTTGGGCTGGCAATATATTTAATGTCGGATTATGAGGTAGGTCCCAAAATTTGACCACTTGATTTTGTTTAATGATAT
The DNA here is from genome assembly GCA_932364175.1 of Eruca vesicaria subsp. sativa. Taxonomy (NCBI): domain Eukaryota; kingdom Viridiplantae; phylum Streptophyta; class Magnoliopsida; order Brassicales; family Brassicaceae; genus Eruca; species Eruca vesicaria. The sequence continues at coordinate 48,424 of CAKOAT010214266.1, read as the reverse complement.
TGATCACAGCTGCCTCATATTTGGATTTAATATCAGTCTTAATAAAAACCATATAGAAAAGAAAGAACAGTCTTGTCATGTAGACCACAAAGAGATTTAATAAATTCAACAAAATTGTCTTCTAGACCTCAAAAATAATTTAATAAATCCAGTAAAACTCGTTTTCGCACGTTCAATTACGTGAAACAATTTTCAAATTTCCAATACTTGAGGGTATTCGCGATTCTTGTTGACTTCTATTTCTTTATAAACAACCATCATTCGTCCAGATTAAAAGTTACTTTTCTTGCAAGCAACCCACAGTTAGTTTAGGACATTGAATCAACATAGACTTGGTCTAGGTTTTTGCTTGAGGATGAGAATTTTCGAACTTTTTTATTTATAATCACTAATTTTTTTTAAAAAAAAATATCATTGATATGCCAATTATTTATTGTGTCCACCACTTTCAGGTCTTGGCTAGCAAAACCAAGATTTACATGGTCCTTGAATGTGTCACTGGAGGAGACTTATTTGACAGAATTGTAAGATTCATGTAGTGCTATAGTGACATTTTTGTTGGCTAACAACATGTTATGATCATTATCAGGTCTCCAAAGGAAAGCTTTCAGAAACAGAAGGAAGAAAAATGTTTCAGCAGTTGATTGATGGAATCAGCTACTGTCATAACAAGGGAATTTTTCACAGGGATCTCAAGGTCTGTGTTTACATGTTTTACAATAAGCTTCAAACTTTGTCTGTAGTCTTAGATATCTGAGGTTCTGTTATGCAGCTAGAGAATGTTCTTCTTGATGAAAATGGGCACATTAAGATCACTGATTTTGGCCTTAGTGCCGTGTCTCAACATTTTAAGGTATTTTCCAACTATCTTTAATTAAACTATAGATAAATCAGTAGAAAATAAATCATTTTGGGGTTTGACATGTCAGGAAGATGGATTGCTACATACAACCTGTGGTAGTCCTAACTATGTCGCGCCTGAGGTTCTAGCCAACAAGGGCTATGATGGCGGAGCATCAGATATATGGTCGTGTGGAGTAATCTTGTATGTTATTCTTACTGGTTGTCTCCCTTTTGATGATACAAACCTAGCCGTGCTTTGCCGGAAGGTACTGCTTTTGTTTATTTCCTCTGTTTAGTTAATGTTTTGAAGAAACAGAAGTCAAAGATATTTGCCTTTTCAGATATCCAAAGGTGACCCTCCAATACCTAGATGGTTATCACTGGGTGCTAAAACCATGATTAAGAGAATGCTTGATCCAAATCCAGTCACGAGGATGACAATCACAGGTATTAAAGCCAATGATTGGTTCAGACACGACTACTTCCCTTCCAGTTGTGATAGTGAAGTTGATGAAGAAGATGTAAGAATCTGTTGTGTCTCATCATGTTGGTGTTCCTATGAACTTAGATCAATGTGCATTATCATTCTCAAAGGCTTGCCTTTTTGGTTATTATAATGAAGGTGTCGGAAGAAGATAAGAGCCATGATTCACCAACCGTCATCAACGCCTTTCAGCTGATAGGAATGTCACCATTTCTAGACCTCTCCGGTTTGTTTGATACAGAGGTAAACAATACATTCTTGCTTGTCCTCATTTACTCTGATTCAAGATTGTTGTTTGCTCACACCAAAGTGTGTTTCACTTTGTGCAACTTACTCAGACAGTATCAGAGAGACAGATAAGATTCATGTCAAATATGTTAGCCACTGATGTTTTGGAGAAACTAATAACAATCTTGATGGAGATGGGTTTCTACGTACAGAAGAAACACACAATGGTGAGAAAAGTCTCTTCTTGCTCTCTGTCATATCTGCTGGTACTTGGGATGTTGAAAGTAATTTAAGTGGTGTGAGAACTGATGTTGCTTCAGTTAAAAGCAATCGGAGAAGAGAGTACCCGAAAAGAGCAATGCGGATTATCATTAACGGCTGAGGTATTCGAGATAATCCCATCGCTGAATGTGGTTGAACTAAGAAAATCATATGGCGATTCATCTCAATATAAACAGGTAATATAATCTTCTTGTGACAATTATTTGGCCCCTCTATGTATATCTTTCTACAATCGTGACCTAAAACAGCTTATTGTTTTTTTTTGGGTTTGTGCAGTTGTGCGAGAGATTACTAAACAAATTGGACGCATCATCCCAAATATAAAAGCAGAAAAAAATGTTGTGATAGAGGATCTATATTCTATGTAAATAAAAAGCTAAATAAAAACAGATTTATATATGATGCTGAGTTCATGAAAATAACAGTAACTAAGCTTGGATTTTGACAATGAGAACATGCATGTTCCTTTAAAACAAGTGAACATGAAGAAGCAAATCACCCACCATCTCCCCAACACACACAGCAAAAGAAGAGAAGCTTAATACTAGGATATTACTCAAAAGTTATATTAGTTGGATGATCTTACTCGGAAGTTCCAAAACAACAACGCAGCTAGAGAGAGAGAGAGAGAGAGAGTCTGAAACTAAGACAGATGATATTATCAAACTAAGAGGAGACTAAGAGGAGTTCATGTTATATCTCTACCACCATATTTGTTAGCTCATCCTGCAAAAAAGAAAAGAAGAAAAACGTTAGAAGTTATGTTAGGAGAGATACAATTACAAGTAGAAAAAATCTATTAGATGACTATACCGGTACTAATGAGGAGGGATAGGTCCACCCCCATTGATCATCGTAGCAGCAGCCCTCTCAGGATCTTCCGAAGTCCAAAGCCAAGTGACGTTGGCACAGTCGCAGAAGCTTGATGCCGAGCTTTCAGGTACGGCCAACATCATAAAAACATTGCTTCGTCTCCATTCGTTAATGGGATGAATCAGGTCATAGTTTCCAGAAATGACCAAAATGTTAGTCCTCATCTTTAAAACTCTCAGGGTGAGCTCTATAACCAACTTCAAAGCAGTTTGATCTGAAAAGAAAAAACAATTTCAAAAGTTATGATCCAAATATACTAGTCCGTGAGTGAACAACATTGCAAAAACACATGTCAGGTACTTGTAAAGAAACTAAACGAGACGAGACCCCAATTGTGGAAACAAGCTTATCATCCATCACATCAAAATTCAAAGCAAAGCAAGAAAGATAATCGAATTGTGTTTACCTTGTGGGTCTGGAGTACGAGGGTTATGTTGTTGGACAGGTGAGAGTTGGAAGTCATGGGGGAGCATGGTAATGGCTTGATGTTTAGCCCCCGTGGCATGCCCAACTGCAATCACTTTCCCTTGTATGAAGAAATCAGGATTGCATTTTTTGAGGGCAGTTTCAATGCTGGCCTTGAGGGTACGAAGATCGTAGCCCTCAGGGATCCAAGCATACTGGTAGTCCCAGATGACTGTAACACCACGCAGCATAGTGGAGGAGGAGCAACTGTGAAAAGATCAAAGATAGCTTTGATTTTCTCAACAAAAAGGAAGCCATTTTAATCTCACAAAAGAAGCCTAGATACAATAATCGTAAGTCGAATCTAGAAACCCTAAAGTGCGAGAAGTCAGATCTGAACTGAATCAATCAAACCCTAAGATAATCAAAACAGAAACCAGTAACTATATCTCTTGGACTCTAGCGGATTTCAACAGAGATAAGTAAGCCGCACAAAGCAGAAACGCGAAAGAGTGCGAAGAAGAGAATCAAACGGAACAAAGAATAATCGAAGATCTGACCTTAAAGCGACCTCGAAGACGATAAGTAAGCAGAGTGTGCTGCACAGCCACTACGAAGAAGTATCCGCTTTTTAGTTTTCTCTTCCTTTCTATATTTTTTTTCTTTTTTGTTTTCATCAAACGGCTTTACGTTCTACGTATCTTATTTTAAATTGTTTATTTCACAATAACCTTAAAAATAGTTCCATGTTTTCAAATAACAAAATAAATATTACAAGATAGCCATCAGTGCTTCAAAAAAGGGTGTTTCTTTCTTCAAGATGTTTAACAAGTGCACTAATCTTGTAATGTATGATGTGCTTCACGTTAGCCTAGTTAAGGAGTTTGATCGTGAGCTCAAAGATGGGGGAAGCTCGACCACTCTCCTCAAGTAAATGGAGCGTTTATGATAATAAGCTGGAGCCTGGAGTCAGCAACGAACCAACTGACGCAGAAGAAAACGTCCAAATGGCTTCATGTGAGATTGTGAGTCTATGTCTACATCGGTTGAGAGTTTTTTCTTCGGCAACAAGAGTATGAACCAAGCCTAAAACCCCTGGTTTTAGAATAGTTAATCCGGTACTGCAAAAACTTTTTGGTTATGACTTTTGTTTATAGCAATGTCAAACCAAGAGCTTTTCTTGCTTGAACGCTCTAAACAGGTAAGTTACAAGTGTATTCCACTTGGGTCTTTGGTGCTACATCTCTAGATACACACACTGTGTTTCTTTCTTTTTCAGGTTCTTCATCAGGCTCTGGAAATTGGTACTCCAACCGCAGCTAATTTAAAGGGACAGGTAACACAATGCATGTACCATCTTGTCCTGACATTCTTATGAGGCGCCTTGACCTCGAAACTTAACAGACGGATCAAATGGGACACGTTGTGGACGACCTAGACACTAATTCGAATCTGAGTTCTGATTAGTGGTTGGTATTATTATATCATCATTCATTTCAACTATGACCTTTTGTGTAAGTTGTATAACAAGTTCTAACTAACATTTTTCTTTTCATACAAATCTGTATATTCAACTGATTCCTCTTATATACCTGATTCCTCTTATATACCTGATTCAAATCCGATACAAATAGAAGAAGAAATGTAAAATTCAAATCAAATCAAGGGGGTTACACATTCAGAAGTCAAGAACTGTTTGTATCATAAAGACCAAGAGGGGGTCCCTGAGCTAATATGTGGTGAAAAAAACATTTATAACTTTCAGAGACCTTACAAATATTTTTGCCAATTCTGTGTGTTTTTTTTTAATGTTGTTATCCAGAGGTAAAATTCTATTTAGAAAATGTTTGAATTCCAAAACAGATAAAAGGACATTTTCACCTGAGAAGTGAGACAGCATATGTGTCTGTCTCAGTCTCATCTGTACGTTGCTCAGACAGCAGTGTGGCTTCCGAGCTGTGTCCGCCCGATGTGTGACAACCGTGAAGACGTTATCAAAGGAGCTTCCTCATCATTGAGCTCTACTCCTCCTCGGGGGCTCTCACCATCCAACGACCTCTTCTCCTTCCAATCCTGCTCAATTATTTTGTATCATATCAATACTCACTACCCCCACAGAGAGCATCGTCATTAAACAGAAAAATTGACTGTACCTTTGTGATTCGATCTGGGAGGCTATCAGTGATTGGTTGAGTCGCTTTCACATCCTTGATTTTTATGTAATTGTACATTACGACCCCACATAGGGCTGCATCAAAAAGAAGAAATAAAATTAAAACAAATGCACATGAGAATTTATGAGTTTTATCCAATTTGTTACAAGAAGAAGGGACAAACCTATTGCGTATCCAATAATGTTCAGACCAGTGATTGTGGACTCGGGAAATATGACAGTGGAGAGGGCTATGAGAATCCAGTCTTTGAGAACGCCAGCAACCCTCATGGTTACTGCTCCTGTTCGTCCGATTACTAAGAATATGGAGAAGTTCAAGGCAAGTGCGCACAGAGCGTTTGAGAAAAATATCCAGAAGTTGAATTGGATCTGCGAGACTTCTATGTTCGGTTTCTCCAGTACATACCAAGGTAAGGACAGGAAAACAAAGCTGCACAGAATCAAGGATAAAAACTACATGTTTAATGTGTAGCAAAGGAGTTCTTTGAATCTTAGCAAACAAAAGACCTACAAGTCAAATCATGTCTATGAAGTTCTAGAACTGGATACAAGTTTCTATCTTAAGCTGATATTCATATGAACTGTGTCAGGAGGTTTCGGAAGATTGTGTACCTGCAGGGAGCTATATAGTATAAGCTTGTGACCGGGTTTAATATCAAGCCCTTTTTCTGAAGAAGAACTTGAGTTAGCACCAGTCTTAGTGCTTCAGCAAATATCCCCATGACCTGGTAGACCGTCCCAATTATGTTGAAATTAATTTCTCCATAGGAGGATATCACAACTCCAACACTGACGAGCAGCATGTTCATGAACACGTCGCACCTTGCGTTGTCAGTGCCACAAACAACGGCCATGATAAATGTTGCTACAGGCACTGTCATTCCATATTCACGTGGTAATAAGCTTTGCAATATGATCAAAGATTCATGTACTAATTAATATAGGCTTTGAGCCAAAAGAAAGTTTACATACTTAGTGCTTTGAGCATCTGTATGAAGGCAACTGAAATGTGCAAATATGCAGTGTTTCCAAACCTGTTACAGCGAGTAAACAGAATATTTAAGAGACAATTCAAAGAGGATGTATGAAAATCAATGAAGAATTCAGCATTTGATATTTACTGTACTAGAGAAAAAGAACATGTTAAATCTAGTACGTCCCACTGTATATGGAGCAAAGACATTACCAGAGGCTGGATGCAAAGAATGCGCTAATAGGCACCACACAGGTCACGTATCTGGAATCCAGGAAAACATGTTATAAAAGGAAAGAGATCATGGAAATTACATAAGAAACAGAGGAAAGAATATAGTAAGGTGGCTTACATTTCGAATGTCATTTTAACAGGAGAGACAACCTACATTGTAGAAGAAGATACACTTATTACTTGACAATTATAAGAAGGCCACATATACCAAACAAATGGAGATATGTAACGGAAGTGTAAATGACTTACAAGTAAGAGTATAAATTACCTTGAATACTCGAATAAGAAGGAAGGCGACAAATCCACAGAATCCCATATGGATCATAGTCAATGTAATAGGAAGTGGAAAGTTGAAGTATTTGGGAGATAGAACCCACTGAAAATCAGAATAGATAAAAATTAAAGTCAGCCTCTAGGATGTTAAAACAAAAACATGAAATGGATAATCATCAGTAACAAAGACTATGAAAGAAAAACTCTGTAGCACAAAGGTATTGGGCAATGGTTTCATCTCATATGCACAATATTATAATCCAAATCCCAATTCTAGTATCAGAGATACAGAATCTACATAAAAGAGATTTGCTACTACATACTAAAGGAGCATGTCCGTATCTAAAGATGAAGATGATTTCACTAAAACAACATTTCGAATCAAACCTCAAAGTAATAGTTCCAAGGATACAATCTATGACATGTAAAATCCAACAGATAGAGAGAGACTCGTTACAAGGTATGAAAAGGAAAGGAGCGTGTGAAAGTGAGGACCTTGTTGTAAAGAATGACTCCAGAGGAGAGTAGAACGTAGATGAGTAAGTAGATATAGGTTAGTACAAGCGTCTTGTTTATCATCTTTGCCATCTCAAAAGCAAAGCTAATAAACCACCCGTAGATGCTAGTTGTTCGATAGTCACAACAACACCAAGTAGATCGAACAAATTCAACACAGCTGTTCGATACACTCAAGTATCCCGCGCGCAACAGATTCCATGGAAACGCAAATCTGAAATCAAAATTCCAAAATCAAACAAGTATAAGTTCCATCTAGCATTTCAGATTTAGCTCACCAAAAAAAGGGAGAAATCGAGAGATCATTATCAGATCCGAGGAAACGCAAGTGTAGACATAAGGAGATAGAGGTAGCAATACCTCGATATGATATGATAATCCGAGAAAAGAAAAAATAGAATCTCGGATTTGGAAGAATAGCGCGAATCTAGTTTAGCATTAGCGAAGGAGACTTTGGATTGACTTCAGTCTTCCCAGGATTCCGGAGGGAAGAAGATGATGAACGAGTAACAGCAAGACTTACTCAGCGACTTATAATTTAGTCAGAGATACCACTGTGTAATGCTTGCTTCGTTCCAAATCGGAAGAAGATGTAGAAGAGAGATTTACAACTTTTTATTAATTATCACCGTGTTAATAAGAGGATTATTTTAAAATTAGCAAAAACAAATAACGGTGGAGATGAATCAATCTAACGGCTGTCGTTCCATCTCCTGGACGGGTGCTTGTTTTGCATTTAGTGAATGGGGCCCACATACGATGTTCTTTTTTTTTTTTTGTCAACCATTTCCCACATACGATGTTCCAAATCTCAATTTCTAAATTTGGAGATTTGATACTTTTCTTTCTCTTTTTTTTTTTTTTCCATTTTTGTTTTTGTTTTTTATAGTACTAAGAGAATCTATTAGAAATTAAATTGGGCAATTCTCTCAAATAGCTATCTTTTAAGTTTTTATCACAAAAATAGATCTCAAAATTAAAATGACTAAAATAACACTTTTTATTTTGAAAATTTTAAGTTTTTTTAATTTTTTAAATTCGAAACCCTATCCCCAAAACTCCACTACTTAACTTTAAACAAAAAAAGGCTAGGATTACTTAACCCAAAGGGTATAAATGTATATTTAATAAAACATTTAAGTGATATTTTAGTCATTTTAATTGTTAAGGTCTATATTTGTGATAAAAACTTTTAAGGTCTGTTCTAGTCATTTTCTCAATTAAATTTGTATGAAGTTTGAAAATTTTAAGAGTTAGTAGATTTTTTAAGGGAAAATAGCATTAAAAACCTTCAAATGTGGCACTCTTTAGCACATTAAATCTTGACGGTGTTTCTACAACCTTGAACTTATTTAGCTAGCATATTAAACATTCAATGCTTTTGTATCATAAAAAATCTTTAACTTGGTTTACTTGTCCATTAAGTATAAAATGTGACCTCGTAACCTGTAATAGTAAGTGACGTGTTGGTTTTTTATTTATTTAAATAACAAATGCAATTAACAATAAATAACAATAAAAATTAGAAATTACAGAAAAAATTCAAAATTTGATTTTAGTTAAAATAAAAAAATATTCTTAAATTTTTTGATTTTTTTTAAAAAGCATTTTTTTGCATTAAAAATAGTCTTTTAAATATAGAAAAATTCAAAAAAATCTTAATTTTAAAAAATCATTTATTTTCTTGAAAAATTAAAAAGAGTTTTTATTTTTATTGTAAATTCAACTTTGTGACAGTATATATATTTTTATTTTAAAAAATTATACAAATCTCTAAAATATTATTTAAAAAAGAAAATAATTTTGATATACCACCATTAAAGTAAGACTTTTCGTCATATCATCACTATTAATAACATTTTGTATGTTTTAAAGCATTTAGTTTTGATATGTTAGCATCTTCGAACAGTGATAATTTCTGATACACGGATAACAATGATTTTTGATACTATTGTCATTATCTCTATAACAAAAAATGTTACTCTTAATTATGATAGGACGAAGAGTGTTCATGTTATTGATGATAATGTTTAAATTTTTTAAATTTTTATGAAAATATTTCATAACTTTTTATGATTTTCTTATAAAAACTATATTCTTTTTTTTTTTGTAAAACTTGCATTTAAAAATAAATATTTTTTTTTTAAAAACTATTTTGATACTGTTGTCATTATCGATATAACCAGTGTTACTTTTAATTATGATATGACGAAGAGTGTTCATGTTAATGATGATAATGTTTATTTTTTTTTAATTTTTATGCAAATGTATATAAATTTTTATGATTTTTTTTAAAGCTATTCTTTTATCCTGCAAAACTTTCATTTAAAAAAGTAAAATTTTAAGAAAATATCATAATTTTTATTAAATTCAGTTTTAGAATTTTTCTGTAATGTTCTAATTTTTATATATGTTTCTTATTGCTAGTTATTGTTAATTGTATTTGTTAACTAAATAAAAATAAAAAAATACGTCACCTACTATTATAGGTTACCAGATCACAATTTTGACTTGATGAAAAAGTAAGCCAAGTTGAAGGTTTTTTATGATACAAAAACCACGTTGAATCTTATTATATAAAGTTTGGTTCTTCAAAGTTACTAATTAATAAGATTGCGACACATGACAATTATATATTATGATTGTGACATGTGTTAAACTATTTCATAACTAATATATATATAGATAACAAAACGGATTTTTTTAAAAACAATTAGAAATATTATGTAATAAAATTTTTAAAACCCTAAATAAATGATATTTACAAATACAATATTTGATAATAATTTTCCATTTAATATTGTGGCATGTATTAAAATTCTCATTATTAAAAATATATACTAAGAGAATAAAAAATAATTTCGAAGATATTAATAATGAAATATGTTTTATGTTCTTTTATGCTTTAACTGGTGATGATTTTTATTGTTGTTATATTTGCCATGCTGTCGTATGTTAGTTATTTTCATAGTTATACTTAGGTATTTGTATGTAATATAGATGTCTTGATATTGTACGTAAGTTAATATGCCTATTATGCTTATGTGTGTTTATTTTATAGACGCTATAAAATTAATTATGCTGTGTTTTTTTGAATTTTAAATTACTTATGTTGTTTTAGTTAAGTTAATGTGAATGCCATTTGTTACCTTTATATACCATTTTGCTTATGTCTGATTGTTCAATTATTTAATTAAAAACCCTAACTGTAAAAGTATTAGTGAAACGAATTGTAAAATAGTAGTTAATAAAATATTTAATAGTATTGAAATAATTATCTGATAGTAATCTAATTTTCTGTAATTATAAATAGAAGATAATTGTAAATGACTGTATGATAGTAATCTTTATTTTCTAAAATCTTAAACAAAAATGTAAAATAGTATTTAATAGTATTTCTGTTTTTAAGTTATAAATAAATAAGTTTATAAACTATAATGTTTTCTTTTTCAAAATAAAAAGAAAAGAAAAATTTAAAAATTATTTAATAGTAATTTAAAACGTAAATATTTTGATGATAAACATGATACTAAAATAATTTAATTAACTAAAAAAAATCGAAAATATGATATTGTCGTGATTGGTCTTTATATTGGTATTTGTATGTGTTTGTTCATACAAAAACAAACACATGTTTGGTATATTTTTGTGTTTGATCATAAAAAGTAGATTATTATTATTATCAACGTAAATATTTTTTATGTGTTTAGTCAAAAAGAAATCTTGTTTCATCGTCATCTTATTACATATGTGTTTTAATATAATATATTTCTAATCTATTTTAGTAAACTATTGTTATGAAAATATATCATTAAAATAAATTTAGAAAATTATTTTATAACAAAAAAATTTAATAAAATGGCCTAATTGTTAATAGTAGAAAATGAGAAACAAGTAATTTGAAAATAATTATAAATTAAGTATAGGAAAAATTACAAATTCAAAAATTGAAAAAAACTAAAGAAATTGTTTGAAATAAAATAACTTGAATACCATTTTAATACTACATAAAAACCCCATAACATCTGAAATTAGGATTTAGTGTGTAGAGTTTATATTTAAGGGATGAAACTAAGTTTATAAAATTATATAAAAATTACAATGATATATATGATATTAAATATCATATACTTCAAATGAATTTAAAAGAAGTTCTTAATTACCTCTAAGATTGTCTTTTTCAACCTTATTACAATATATAATAAAATAATTTCTTTAATTAATTTTAAGATTTATCATCACAAATTAAGAAGTGACAATTGTATGATATTGTGATTGACCTTATTTAACTTTCAATTTTTTTATTTCACTCTAATACTTAATTCGAACGGGATTTGGTTTAAAGTTTTATGTATGAATATTTTCTCTGTTATTAGATACAAAGTTAAAAAAATTCACTTATGTGCCGTGATTATTAAAATACAATTATTTACCAATATTTAAGTGGGTAAACAATTTCTAAATTCTAAAATAAATCTCACACAACATATACAAAAATAATCCTAAAGTTATTTTATGTCCTTTGTAAAATTAAAACATCAAATAAAATATGTGCTTATTAAAATATAAATACTAATCAGAACTTTTATAGAAAAACGAATTCTTAGGGGGTGTTAGTGGAATTAAATTCATAAAGATTCTTAGAATTTTCAAATCTTGTGTTATTGGTTTATTGATTCTTACATTTTAGTTAAAGTTTAGTGTTATTGGTTTGATGATTTTGTAATTCTATACAAAATGCCTTGTTATTCAAAAAGTTATATTTTAATGATTCTTCAAATCTATTAAAGTAGGTGTTATTGGAAGTTATATTCTTAATATTTTAACTCACGTAACAAGATTTTGAGAATACTCCATATATCCATTGATTCTTAAAATAATTATAATACTTTACTTTAATATATTTTCACAATATACAAAATTCTCTACGACTATTTCCAAATTTAACACATTTATCAATTCTTAAAATCAACAAACTCAATAGAAATCTAAGTCTCAATAACACCCCATTAATTTCTAAAATAAATCTCACACAACATACGCAAAAAATCATAAAACTATAAATTGAATTATTATTTTTATATTTTATAAATATTAAAACATTAAATATAACCCGTGCAACGCATGGGCTCATATCTAGTGTTTAATATGCTAGTTAAATAAGTTCAAGGTTTAAAGTGCTAGTAAGTGTCACTTTGAAGGTTTTTTATGCGATTTCCCCAATTTTAAAAAGTTAAAGTAAATTTGATGAATTCTTAACCAATATATTGTATAAATTATCATTGATTATTATTGATTATCATAGATATACTCTTCTCTCCCAATTTCCCCAATTTTTTCTATTAATTGTTTTAAAAAAAAATTCTTTCATGAAATATAACTATCTGATAGTAAAATAAAAATATTGGTTTTGTAATATTTTGACATTTTGATCTTTCTAGTTTGATTTTTGTTATGATTTTTTAAAGATAAACCTAAAAAGTTATATTTCATGAAAACTTTGTTATTGTTTATATTTTTTTTTTAAATTACCTTTCACTTTTCAATAAAAATATAAAAAAAAAAATTTTGTGTTTGTATATTTATGTTTTTTATATAGATTTTAGGGAAATTACTTATACTAACACACAATTTCTATCTAATGACTAGAATAACATACCTAAAAAAAGAAGAAGGTACATGTGAGTTAAAGTCTAAAATACCCAAATGAAAAATAGAATTAAACAGGAAATATAACTTTTTCAGATTTTGAAAGACTCTAGATAAGATAGAAGGTTTATTGAGCGAAGACAAATATGAAAAAAAAAACAATTACTTCCCCGACATCTTCTTCTCCCCCGACATATCTTTCTCCCCAAAAACCTAAATCCCCAAACTGTGATTTTCAAAGTCTCGATTCTTATTAACATGATTCCTCATCAATTCGGTCATGTCTGTATCCTTTTCTACCACTAAAGCCTTCGATTCACATAAGGGTAGCGAATTCAAAATCTACTCGACGAACCCTAAATCCCCTTTTTGAAATTTTCACGGCTAAACCTAGGTTTTAATAACTGGTTATGGTTAGTGGTTGGATTTTTTGGTTCAATTACTAACCCAAAATTTTTAAATGTTATTCCTAAACCGATTTTCGCAAATAAGTATGCCACAACGTAACTCCTTAAAAGTCTGCCATAATTAGGTTAAAGTCTGCTATCAGATAGAAGTTGGTTTTGTAAATATAAGTCTGCAACAAAGCATGATGATTCAGAAAGTCTGCTATCTCATGAACTCGAAAATCTGCGAAATTATAAAATGTCTGTGACAAAATATGCCCACTATTATGAAAGTCTTCGAAATATTATAAACTTGTCATCATAAGACAAATAATCTGCTATAAAAGTCTGCCAAATAAAAACAAATCTGCTATTGTAATTAAATCTACTATCATGTGTAGCAGACTTATTTCAGAAAGTCTGTAACGATTTAAAGTCTGCCATAGTAAGTCTTTGAAAATAAATAAGTATGTCAGTTACGAATAAAATTGCCATCAAGTGTCACAGATTTTTAACAGTAGACTTATTTATATATTTCAAAAATTTATTTTTTCTGTGAAAAAAAAATTTACAATTTTTTTTTGTTTACAAAGAAAATAAGGGCATTCTAGGAATAAAAAATAAACTAGTAATTTTTTAAAAATGTATGTTATTCTAGTAATTATAACAGAATTTGATGTTATTCTAGTAAATTTCCCATTTTTTAAGAATCTTATGAGTATATATGATATTTGTAAAGTTGAGTGTTATGAGTAAAATTAGAGATAATTTATGTCCCAATAACAAGAGAGTATAATAGAATTACAAAGTCAATAAAAACTAAACATTTTGACTAACAAATGATTTTGCATGGAATTTAAAAGTCCATAAACCAATAACAAATTATTCTAATAAGATTTTAAGAAATCATAACCCATAACAATTGAATCTCTAAATTTTATAATTCTTTCAAAACTTAACTACCAATACCCTCCCTAAAAATTTCCATTTATATCAAACTAAAAGAACATAAAAGGATCTGAAACCATACTATCTCTCCTTAAACCAAACGCTCTAATCTCTCACTAAGAACCTTTGGAACCTTACTCCGATTGGCCTCCGCGATGTCACCTCCTACCTTTTTCTCTCCTTTTCTATTTGCTTTCTCCTCCTTTGCTTATATCCATGTATCTTTGCTTGTTGTCTCTGGTTGGTGGTGACAGTTTTGGCTGGAGGAACGGCGAGACTGGTGAAACGACAAAGGAGAGGAGAGTCAGCTTTTAGGGCAGAAGGAACCGTCAAATCTGGTTTTTTCATTTTCAGATCCATGACGTTCCTTTCACAGCGACGGCGTGTGGTCCAGTGAGAAACCTCCTCTAGCGTAGATCTACTTCCCTAATCGGCAGTGACACAAAAGAAGGAGCGGTTTAAAGTTCAGCGGAAATAAGTCTTGTCATTTGGTTATCGGGTTACGGCGTGTCCGCAAAGATACTCACCCTTGGAGTCAACTAGAGGTGTAAGCCTTACCCTCGTATGTGGTGGCGCTCCTACATCCCAGCGCCGACGGTGGTCATGTTACTCCGGTGGTACGAGCCCACGCCTTTTGAAGCCATGGATGTTGTTCCAGTCACACTGCAGTTGTCAATGTCCGTTTTCCGGTTAAGAAGTAGGGCATTCAAACCGGTGGTCCCAAAGCTAGTCAAGATATGCACAGTCTGGTGAAGACGTATTAGTCCGTGTGCTGAAGTCCGATATTTTGGTGGATAATGTTAGTGCTTAGATTTGTGATCTTGATAATTTTTAATGTTTCTCGGTTAGGATGTGCTCGTTTATTGCAGCTGAAGTAGGTGGTCTAAGAGTAGGATCCATTGATTTGATCCTAGGTGATATTAGTATATTTTGTTTGTAAGTGTGGTACCCTCTTGTGGTGAAAATCATTGATCTCACTCAAATTACCCTAAGTAGTGACTTTAACCTCTCAAATAAGAGGTTCAGTTGTAGTACTTAGTGATCGAATCCACAGAGAGCTAGGGCACACACTAGATCTAACAGTTATATGATTAATCTAGGCTAATAGTTGAAATAATAAATTGCAGTGGTGAGCAAGTCAATTGCTCAGTAGATTGATGAGGTTTGATGGAAAGAGGTTTTGCTAGATCTAGGGTTTCTATTCAGCAAATCAGGATTATAATAGTATAAGCTAAAGTTATCTATTGGATATTCTAGAACTCAAACTAAATAATAATTTATCAACTCTCGTCTGTTTAGATTATCTTTTTTTCTAGATCTAAGATCTCAACTCTTGTTTATTAATCAATAGAAAGTGTCGATCAACGATTCTATATGAATGTCGATCGATACACCTTTCAGACCGTCGATCGATACAACTACTCAGTTGTGGATAGATGATCCTCCTAGCAAGCTTTAGGGATTGGTTTTGAACTATGTTCACTAGGTTTCCTAGACCAACTCTCATTTGTTTCTAGAAATCCTAGCACAATATGAATGGTTCAGGTAAAAGACCATGCTCTCGCTTGCATCTAATTATCCTAACATCGAGGTTCTAGTTAGATACTCTAGAACACAAGCAATAAGATCAATTCAACTGATGGATATCACAAACAACTTAGCAATTCTATATTTGGGGTTAATCCTTCATAACCTATTTGAACCCTAAATCTAATAGGTGGATCTATTCAAACATGAAGTTTTTGTCACATAAATCATATATGAATACATATAAAATATAAAAGCAAATAAGAAACCAAATGAGTTCCGGGAGGAATCTGAAGGATTTCCTCCCTTTTCTCCTAGAACTAAGAACAAGAAATCAAAGAAGCGTAGAAAGCGGTGTAGCCGTCAACAATGAATTAGAAATACATAAATAAGGTTTCTGGTCATTCATGGATATTTTGGTAACTTTGTGGGCTTTAGTCGGTCTTGAAATATACTTGGCCCGTTAGTTCTGGCATCACCATCGATCGACACCAAGGTTGTGTCGTCAATCAACGTTCCTTCATCTCCTCGACAACTTCCTCTCGAAAGGTAAAATGACCACTCTTGAGTAAAACGGTCATGACTTCTGATCTAACCGTTGAATTGACCTCAAATCGATGGAGTTGGAAAGCTAAATCAAAATATGGGCTCAATCTCATCGTGGGAAGGTTTCCATCCAAGGCCCCAAAAGACACCAATATCACTTTTCTTCAAATCATCATTGAACTTGTAAACACTCTAAATAGACTCTATATCGTAGTAAATATATCCTAAACACTTAAATACCATGGCTAATAGTGGGTAAAATCCATGGTCTATCAATCATGTATCCAATATTGGTTAATGATAAAAGTTGATGTTTGAGCCAAAAAAAAGGAACAAAAAAGAATTCCATGCCATCATACATAGTTATAGGGCTGAGCCCATTACAAAATCTATGAGTAGTGGAACTAAGTTAACACATATGGGCTTTAAAAAATAATAAAGAGGAGGCTCAGAAGATGGTTTGTTGTTGGTGACAATTGGAAAGATCACTAAATGGCAGAGAGATCATGGAAGCTCAATCCATCTCTGCATCATCTTAGAGGAGAGAGTATAGTTGTGAATCTGAAGCTCTGGATCCTGTCTTAAATTTTTTTATCTAGTGTTGTGAAGATTAAGTCCATTGATCAAAAAATGTTGGTGTGGAGACGCGAGTTTCATTCTTTCTAAATCCAGTAGAGTGATGATTTTCTAGCAAGGAGACAAAGAGGGCGACTTGATTTATCTATGGGAAGATTCAACAGTTGTGTGAGGGTATCAATCCAAGAGTGAAGAGTGATGAGGAGTAATACGGCATCAAGTTGTGAATTTTGACCACAGATCGAAGTTGTAGTTACATTCATGGAAGAGATGGTTTCTCGATTCAGAAGACGAGTTACAGAGGAGACAGAGAGAACTAACCTGAAGACCCCAGTTGATTAGTCTATCTCTCGTTGGGCATCGATCCTGGATCACTAGCCATGCGTGAAAGTTGTGTCTCAAGATACGATGTGAGTTCCAAACTATCAATGACAACTGCACCTCATTTACTTGACGACACAAGTAATGTTATATTTGGCCTTGTTGTCAATTACCCACTCATAATAGTCGTCTTCATCTGTCAACTCAATCGTTGTTAAGTAAGTGTTTAATTGAAGTTGTTGGTCTGACCTTGTAGGCGGAATCTGCCAAGGTCCATTTTGATAAAGAAAAGCCACAATTGCATTCAGAGGAATACCAAGCCTAGAGTTGGGGTTGATTTAGTAGGGAGTTCATGCTGCCAAAGGGAGCCTAGTTATCATACCAGAATCTAGCGGATTGCCCGTTCTGCAAACAAAGCTTTATTAGAGGTAGGGATGTTAAAATGGTAATTACCCATGAGTGTACCCAAGCCCACGGATATTGAGTTGTGTTTTTGCCCTTTCAATAAATAAATGGGCGTAAAATGGGTTTTTACCCTTGGAGAAATAAATAAATTTACATTATATGGGTAGCCCAAAAAAGTGAGTGGGTACCCACAAACCTAAAAAATACTAAACGACGTCGCTAAACACATTGTCTTCTCTTTCAGTTTCAATCTCCTTCGCCGTCTCTCTTAGGTTCTCAATCTCCGACTCTCCCTCTAACCCAAATTCTGAATCATCGAGTTTCAATCTCCTTCGCCGTCTCTCTCTGGGTTTCTTGATCTCTCAATCTCTCTCTTGTTTTGATCTTCTATAGCTTCTTATCAGATTACGAGCTGTGTATTTTGGGACATATGCTAAGATGTGATTGCAGTAGATTCATGTTTCTTATTTGTTTACTTTTATTATGAGTCTTTGAGTAGCTTTCTTATGTAGTTTTTGTTTGTTTCTTATTATTTTGTTTGTAGGCCTTTCGCTGAGCAGAGAGATCAGATAGAGCTCTTGATTTTGCTGTGACAAAGGTATCAAAACATCTGGACTTTATCTATTTATTGTTCTTTTGTTTTCATTTGCTGTGACAAAGACAGAAGATGCGTCTTTTATTTTCATTTGGTCATTCTTATGGTTTAATCATTTATTTTTTGATTAAGTGTGCTAAAATTAAGATTTGGTACTTGTATATGTAGATGGATTCCCAGTCAGTGAGAGTACTTGCAGAACTTGAAAATGAGCCCATGGATGAGGACAAAGAGGCGAGTGAAGCTGAACTTCAAGGAGCCCACAGTGAAACTCCAGTGACTCAACCAACACAAACGGTATTTCAATCTAATAAACGCTTAAAGGCTGATGTTTGGAAGGAATATATAGCCTAAGGTGATATTGAAGATAATTTCGATGAGGAAGCTACAAATGTTGCAAGTTCTTAAGGAGTATGAGATTTGGTGCTTTGGTGCTTTGTGGTCTTCGGTTAATGGCAGAGTATGTTAATTTCAGAAACACCACTTTTAACGTTTAGTTAATTTCAATCTGAATTTTGCTATTTCTTTATATTGTTGTTGTTGTGGAACTTGAGTTTTTACCCTTATAAAAGTTATAGCTTGGAACTTAGGACTTGTAGACTGGTCTCTTTTTTGTTCACTTTGCACAATACTCATGATCATCTTTTGTTGGCTCGTCGCAGAGCAACAAGTGTTGACGTTGGTGAGTTTGGGCAGAGTTATAAGATTGTGTTTTCACTTTGGTATATGTGCTTCCAAAGCAATAATGTATGTGTGTTTTCTCTGTTTATTTCAATATTGGTGATGATACAAATAATTGTTTCTCTCAATTTTGCAAACTAAACGTTGAGTACTTGAGTTTTTGTGAAGATCAAATATTGCTGGTCCTATCTCCAATAGCATCTTCCTGCAAAAAATTATATCAACATTAGAATTTAGATCAATTTTATCTATATTGAGAAAATTGATCAAATATGAATTTATTATAATTGTGATTTTAATATTTATGTATAGCTATTAAAATTATTTTTTATTAGTATATAAAATGTATAATTTGGTTATGTATGCAAAAAGACATAAATATTTATGTATAGGTATTAAAATTTATGATATAGTCACTTGGGTACCCATGGGTGAACCTATACCCTGTTGGGTTATTTTGTGGGTTTTAATTTAACCATCATGTTTATGGGTTTTTCGTGGGTTGGATATAAACTGGGCCGGGTTTATTGTGGGTTGGGGTAGGCTGGGTAAATTTACCTAAGTTAATATCTCTAATGAGGGGGAAGATTTCATTTTTCATCTTCAGAAGCTTATTTGCCATCCACGAGAAGGAGGGGTTTGGCTTAGTAGTCCAGTAGTTGTGAATTGAACCGTGTAAAATGACTTCCTTGAACCATTCTGCCCACATTGAACCCTTATGGAAGAACAACAACCATAGAAGCTTGAAGCAGCAAGCTTGTTCCAGAGTTGAAGATGCTTAATTTTGAGTCCACCTTGCTTCTTAGTTAAAACTACCCTTTCCCAAGCCACCTTTGCACTGTTTCGGTCTTCTACATTCTCTTTCCAGAGGAATACAGTACATCAAGAGTTGATTCAACTAATACAAGACTTCATAAGGATGAAAGAGGAGCATCAAAAGGTGTTAATTCCAGCTATTACAGTATTTTCTTCCTGAAAAATATAGGGATTTGGTAGACCAAGAAGAGAATTTGGATGAGAGAGGGAACTCCTAGATACCACATAGGCAGAGTGTTGCAAGCCATACCAGTTGACACCTGAATCGAGTTGATCTTTGGTCTGTTAATCATGAGGGAAGATGTTGGTGTCAAAATCGGTCACGACGGAATCAATGGCTAAAGTCTCCGCAAAAATAAAAATACGTTTTATAAAACACGAGAAGTTGTTTTATAAAATTCTAAGAACTTTCCGAACAAAGGAAATCCGTGGAAAACTTGGAAATTGTCATCTCGGAAAAATGATCAAAACAATCTCCGATTACATGATTGCCCATGTTAAGCAAAAAACCGCGAAAACATCCAACCCGCTGTAATCACGAGTCTGTTTGATCAAACCAGCTCGCCGTATGTCGATCTGACTAGTTCGAGCCCTGCTCCCCGCACTCCCGGCACGAAGAATACGTCCTTCGACTCCAATCGTGCTCTGAACCGTGATCGGAATGTCTCTTGTTTCATCTCGATCCGTCCTATCAATCAAGTTTTACGATAAAAACCGTAAAATCTTGTTTTCTCGAAAGAACTCAAGTAAATCGTATAAAACGGCAGCGATTAGACGAAAATTCGAATATTGCTAAGCTGTACGATTAACTTGAGATGATTTATAAAAACAGCGTCGTATTAAGGAACGATCTCGTTCGAAATCGCTAAACAGTTAATTCGCAAAAACAGGCTCGGAAAGTCCTAAAACGCGGTAT
Source organism: Eruca vesicaria subsp. sativa (assembly GCA_932364175.1). NCBI lineage: Eukaryota > Viridiplantae > Streptophyta > Magnoliopsida > Brassicales > Brassicaceae > Eruca > Eruca vesicaria. The sequence continues at coordinate 27,774 of CAKOAT010214266.1, read as the reverse complement.
AAGCCCACTTGCAACTTTAAACAAAGTCCAGCCCAAAGATACGACGACGGTTTGTCTATTTCCTCGCAGAAAGAAGATAAATGTCAAGCTTGAAGATAAATAGAAGTTTTCCGAAGAAAAAGGGAAAGATTGAGATAAATGGAAGATTTCCGATAAACTCGAATCTGAGCGAAAAAGGAAGGACCAAACCGCCTAAGGAGGAAGTATAAAAGCAGAACATGGGGAACAAGGGCAGAGGACGATTTTCACAACTCTTTTAGACTCAGAACTCTCTGTACTTAGAAAATTAGGCTTATTTCTCGACAAGTTTAGTTTCTGTGACTGGCACTCAATCACTAGACGAACTCACCTTAGCAGTTCGATCTCTTGTCAAGCTCTACCAATTGAACTATGTTCGACTTGATCCTCGAAAGGGGTACGTATGAAGCCTTTCATAAGGTTCAGTCCAAAATCAATCAGAACCCTTTTTCTTATCTTTTTCGTCTTTTGTTATCGAGCTGCGACTCAACAGGTTTAGGGTTTTATGTTGCTAGAACTAGGAAAATCGCTGACGGCCCTTGCGGCCAAAGCCTTTGTAATCTCTTGTAAAGATCGCAACGCTCTTACGCGAATTCGAAATAAGATCAACTTTGTTTATAAATTCGTTTTTATCATGTTTTTCATATTTTCCGCATTTATTTGGTTACTTGTCGTTGGCTTTCATAAGAGATCCGGGTCCTGGAAAATTAGGGTTTTCCTAAGTTTTCTTAATTCACGGAAATTGACGGTGTGAATTTTGGTTCCCACAGTTTGACCCTAGAAGGAGGGGGGGTCGGATTACTCTTACTCATAGCCGCAAAATGTTTGATCAAAACGATGTCTGGATATATGAAAGACAAAGTCACAACTCGCAAAAACGCTGGTAAAGCAACTCCAGCAGCGACTACTCCTATAGCCAACGCTCACGCAAACGCTGTAGTACTTAGCAAAATCGAAAACCTAATCACGACTCTTCACCACAGAAGGAGCACGAAACGAGCTCACGATTTCTCCGTCTAAACAAAAGGGCAACGATAAAACCTATCAAACTCCGTAACCAAATCGGAGAAATCTCAATGTGTGAGGGTTTGACCAAAAGATGTTTTCCAAAAACACTTCAGAAAATAAAACTTGCTCTCCTAGAAACTGCGGAAAAAACCCTAGGTTACTCGCCCAATGACGAGTTTGACACAACTCTCAGGATCCTAATCTGATACTACTCCAGTCTCGATCTTACAGATTTTCGTTTCATCTCAATCGGACTTTCCGTTGAGATATTACGACGAAAACAAGTCTACTCGACGAATCGACACTGTCCACACCATCTCGCCGTGTGGCAAGCTGAGAGGGCTCATAAAGCTCGCCCTATGGAAATCTGAAGCACTCCTCGAGCTTCTCTCTCCAGTCTCGATCGTACAGCTTTTTGTTTCGTCTCAATCGTTCTTTCCGTTGAGATTTTACGACGAAAACAAGTTGACTCGACGAATCGAGACTGTCCGCACCAGCTTGCCGGGTGGCGAGCTGAGAGGGCTCATCCAGCTCGCCCTACAGCGACCTGAAACACTACTCAAGTTTCTCTCTCCAGTCTCGATCGTACATCTTTTCGTTTCGTCTCAATCGGACTTTCCGTTGAGATTTTACGACGTAAACAAGTCAACTCGACTAATCGAGATTGTCCGCACCAGCTCGTCATGTGGCGAGCTGAGAGGGATCATCCAGCTCTCCCTATGGAAAGCTGAAACACTCCTCGAGCTTCTCTCTCCAGTCTCGATCGTACAGCTTTTCGTTTCGTTTCAATCGGACTTTCCGTTGAGATTTTTTGACGAAAACAAGTCGATTCGACGAATCAAGACTGTCCGCACCAGCTCGCCGTGTGGCGAGCTGAGAGGGCTCATCCAGATCGCCCTATGGCAAGCTGAAACACTACTCGAGCTTCTCTCTCTAGTCTTGATCATACAGCTTTTCCTTTCGTCTCAATCGGACTTTCCGTTGAGATTTTACGACGAAAACAAGTCAACTCGACAAATTGAGACTGTCCGCACCAGCTCGCCGTGTGGCGAGCTGAGAAAGCTCATCCAGCTCGCCCTATGGCGAGCTGAAACACTACTCGAGCTTCTCTGTCCAGTCTCGATCGTACAGATTTTTGTTTCGTCTCAATCGGACTTTCCGTTGAGATTGTACGACGAAAACAAGTCAACTCGACGAATCGAGACTGTCCGCACCAGCTCACTGTGTGGCGAGCTCAGAGGGTTCATCCAGGTCACCCTATGGCGAGCTGAAACACTACTCGAGCTTCTATCTCCAGTCTCGTTCGTACAGCTTTTCGTTTCGTCTCAATCGGACTTTCCGTTGAGATTTTACGATAAAAACAAGTCAACTCGACGAATCGAGACTGTCCGCACCAGCTCGCCGTGTGGTGAGCTGAGATGGCTCATCCAGCTCGCCCTATGGCAAGCTGAACCACTCCTCGAGTTTCTCTCTCGATTCTCGATCGCGGTGATTTTCGTTTCGTCTCAATAGGAGTTTCCATTGAGATTTTACGATAAAAACCGCAAAGACTTGTTTTCTTTTTGTATAAGTTCGAATCAATCGTATAAAAGGGCAACGGTCGACTTAACACCAAAAGTTGCTTAAACTATACAAGAGATTTGAACTCTCTAAACGCCACCCGGTTTTATGAAATTCTGCCATGTTAAGTTGAAAACATCTAATCATAAACGTGTGATGAATTTTTCAACAATATACGAAGCACACCTAGTCAGTTATGTAAAACCGGCAGTACGGAGAAACAAGAACATAAATTCCAATGTTGAAATCCCTTCCTCACTCCGATATTCTTGTTGGTATTTCATCGAAGACCGATTCATACGAAAATAAGTCAAAAGACGAAAAACGAAGAATAGGCAGTCTCAAATCATCGATAAAACTAAGGTATGTCCGATTTGAAAATTTTATTAGACTTCTAATTTCTCATAGGCAACGTCTTCTAAACCTCCGTAAAACCTAGGGAACTTAGAATTTAGGGGGATAGTCTAGCATGCTAAGTCGTAAGCAATTTTTGTCTATCTCGATCTGTTGTACTCTAATTGTTCATGCATAACTCGCAAGCCGATCCAATCTCTCGTACAACCGAGAAACAATCGCCACACATTCGAGCGTACTGATCTCATTTCCTAAAGAAAGAAAGAACTGGAGACACTGACGTCGTCTTAAAACCGACTCATTCTTAGAAATTTTTGTAAATCAGACATACTCCAAGTCATCATCAATCCACCATGGTCTTTAATCGACCAATCAGAAATATTCGGACAATGCGATGCCTCGTCAAAATCATCCCAAAAGTTAACGACAGTCTAAGATCCGTCTAAACGCTAAAGACTGATCCAAATTGTCTGGGAAATAATCTCGAGGACTATACAGGATCTCTCGTCGCAATCATGCAGTTAGAAAATCTCTGCCAAACTTCGGAGTGAAACTCGATGATTTTCCAAAGTCCTAAAGATCTTTTTCAACTTGATAAAACAAGTTTCGTATAAGAAGCAAAAAATTTTACGAGAAATATTTAGGCACAAAATATTGGTCTCATTTTTCGTCGAACCAAGTGAGTCACAGAATAATATCAAAAATATTTGCGGCAAAAGAAAAATCGAGAACACAAGTAGCAGCAATAGAGAGCACTGATCCTATCACTGGTCAAGTGATTTGTTCCGCTCAAGAAACCCGCTAAAAGGTTTCGCGACTGGATCTCGATGAAACAACCTTTGGTAAAACTCTGTGAATGATTCCAAGAAACTATCACCGACTAAGCAGAAAAGTCTTCTCGAAAATTTGCGGAAACATTGTTATCTCCACGCGTCGTGTCGATTTACTAAATTCATCACCCATTACTTATGCGAAAAATCCTTCGTATATTCAGGATCATGTCATAACGAAGTAACTTTCGAAAATAAACGTAACATGTTTTGCGAAAAATACTTTCCTTATAGGAAAAACCAGGCTATACGACCCGACACTGGACGACCAATCTGAACTTTGTTTCCTCGCATCACGATCTGAAAAATCTCATTCCTTAGCCATGCGGTTCACGAGCATCTGCTCTCATTCCTCTCGATTACATCCGGAACGAAACCATCCCGCAACTGACTTTACATGGGCTCGGCACCGAGCTTCTTAAGCTTCGTCTCCCTCGAGCAAAAAAAAGAAAACAACTTCCATACAAACAAAGGAAAGATTATACGAAACTTTCACCGTATAAATCAAACCTAAAAACGAAAAAACGTTTTTTACGACCATAGACATACTTGGCTATGCAGCTGAATACAACCTTCACGCCAAGCCAAAACATTCAACGGACGATGTAAACTTATCAAAAACCAACTGAGTTTTACATTCTCTCGATTCACTCTATTTCCAAAGCAGGCTTAAGAAAAAACCCTCGCAACACCGCGCAACATCTTCGGGCCCGCAAACGTTTCTAACACGAAATGAAACATAAAAAATAAAAACCAATCTTCGGCATTGCGAGACGTCGCAGACGCCCGAAGAATAGTTTTTCGACACAAATACCTTCCTCGATAAAATCACTTTCTTGGAAGGCCCAACAGTCCATCCGCGACTATAAAACATACAGAAATTCTTAAGATACGTATCCTTCGCGAAGGCCAAAACAACGGTAGCATCTACCACCAAGTTTGTTGCTGATCACAACAAAATCGCAATAGCCCTAAACAAACTTAAGTTATCTCACAAAGATAGCTCTCATACACCCGACACAAGGGTAATAGCGCTATAAAAAAAATCCAAAATTTTGGTCAGCACTTCCGGTAGACTTAAAAATTATCCCCGGTGAGATGCTCGATTCCAACCAGATGAGTCATATAAGCCGATAAACTATCGCGGACTCTAAATCGGTATGGACTCAGGTTAAATCGCAACAGGCAAAACAAAAGCCGACTAGTCATCGCATAGCCTCAATCCTAAAAGTAAACCTAGGTCTTGCCCTAAACCTAACACACTGGTCTCTAACGTCTCAAGGCATGATTCGTTCAAATCTAAACGCTCACCGAATTTCGAAAAAACCGGAATAGGTAAACGAATCGGGCGATCTACAAAAAGAGTTAGACTATGAGACGACAACTCATATTCTTCCCTCTACATTCATACGAATAAAAACTCGCTCTTAAAAACGCAAGCTGATTTATAATAAAGCCGAAAAGCGGCAGGGACTCAAAGCCACACATGGCCATACCGAAAACTATAACGGCCACACTCGTCCAGAGCAAACAGCCTACGAGGCTAGTCTCAAGGACGGAAAAGGTCCAATACAAGATGCCATCGACATCAATATGCTTGGTAAAGGTCTCACTGGAAAACAGGTCATACAAACCTTAACTCCAAGATGAACTACGAAAGGCTTGATCCCTTCAATAGGGTACGTTGGCAGCCTTCACAAGGCGCATCACTAATCTTAAACGCTTTCTGCTCCCTGGAGAGTGGAAAGATCATTTTCAACGGACCTTTCCAACCATTAAATCCGCCTAACTTACCTAAAACTGGCTAACCACTCGCAAGAACCTCATGCTAGAGGCTCAAGGTTCTAGCGAGTTGGGGGACTAATTGTTGGTGTCAAATTCGGTCACGACGGAATCAATGGCTAAAAGTCTCCGCAAAAATAAAAATATGTTTTATAAAATACGAGAAGTTCTTTTATAAAATTCTAACGACTTTCCGAACAAAGGAAATCCGCGGAAAACTTTGAAATTGTCATCTCGGAAAAATGAACAAAACAATCTCCGATTACACGATTGCCCAAGTTAAGCAAAAAACCGCGAAAACATCCAGCCTTCCATAATCACGAGTTGGTTCAATCAAACCAGCTCGCCGTACGCCAAGCTGAACCAACCGGTCCAGCTAGCCGTACGGCGAGCTGATCGTCTCACAACAGCTTGCTTTACGGCGAGCTGAGCCGTTCCCAGTTCAGTTTGCCGTACGTCGAGCTGACTAGTTCGAGCCCTTCTCCCGGGACGAATCATACGTCCTTCGAATCCAATCGTTCTTTGAACCGTGATCTGAACCTCTCTTGTTTCATCTCGATCCGTCCTATCAATCAAGTTTTACGTTAAAATCGTAAAGTTTTGTTTTCTCGAAATAAATCAAGTAAATCGTATAAATGGCAGCGATTAGACGAAACATCGGATATTTCTAAGCTGTACGATTAACTCGAGATGTTTTATAAAAACAGCGTCGTATTAAGGAACGATCTTGTTCGAAATCGCTAACGGTTAAGTCGCAAAAAAGGCTCGGAAAGTCCTAAAACGCGGTAAAAGCCCACTTGCGACTTTAAACGAAGTCCAGCCCAAAGATACAACGACGGTTTTTCTAGTTACTCGAAGAAAGAAGATAAATGTTAAGCTTGAAGATAAATAGAAGTTTTCCGAAGAAAAAAAGGAAAGATCGAGATAAATGGAAGATTTCCGATAAACTCGAATCTGGGCGAAAAAGGAAGGACTAAACCGCGTAAGGAGGGAGTATATAAGCTGAAGATGGGGAATAAGGACAGAGGACGATTTTCACAACTCTTTTAGACTCAGAACTCTCTGCACTTAGAAACTTAGGCTTATTTCTCGACAAGTTCGGTTTCTATGACTGACACTCAATCACTAGAAGAACTCGCCTAGGCAGTTCGATCTCTTGTCCAGCTCTACCAATTGAACTACGTTCGACTTGATCCTCGAAAGGGTACGTAGGCAGCCTTCCATAAGGTTCAGTCCGAAATCAATCAAAACTCTTTTTTCTTATCTTTTTCGTCTTTTGTTATCGAGCTGCGACTCAACTAGGTTTAGGGTTTTATGTTGCTAGAACTAGGAAAATCGATGATGGCGCTTGCGGCCAAAGCCTTTGTGATCTCTTGTAAAGATCGCAACGCTCTTACGCGAATTCGAAATAAGATCGACTTTCTTTATAAATTCGTTTGATCATGTTTTTCATATTTTCCGCATTTATTTGGTTACTTGTCATTGGCTTCCATAAGAGATCCAGGTCCTCTGGAAAATTAGGGTTTTCCTAAGTTTCCTTAATTCACGAAAATCGATGGTGTGAATTTCGGTTCCCATAGAAGAAACTGTTTTTTAAAAGTTGACCATGAGTCCTGATCTCAGTTAGAATTCTCGTTGGACATGCAGGACTTGTTGAAGGAAGTTTATGGAACCATCTATGAAAATGAGAAAATCATCAGAAAAAGACAAATGAATGAGTTTCATATATTGACACTTTGAATGGTACTTTATCTTCTCTTGAGAATCTGCCTTGTTAGGCATTAAAGAGATACCGTTCATTGCTATAACAAAGAGATAAAGAGATAAAGAGATAGATGGTCTCCTTGTCTCAAGCCTCTCTTCCCTTTAAAATAACCGTTGACAGTTCCATTGTAACCAATAATGTAGCTTATTGTGAAAATACAAGCCTTGATCAAGGAGCAGAAATGTGGAGGGAGACTCAAGCCTTCCAAACAAGAAAAGAGAAACTCCCAAGAGAGGGTTTCGAAAGCCTTGGAAATGGTAATTCTTTTAGCTCCCTTCTTTTTATGGTACCCGTTCACGAACTCAGTCGCTCACTACAAGAAAACGCTTGATTACCGACCAACAGTTACGACCACGAAATGGTGGTCGTAACTTTACGTCTGTGTTACGACCAGTCAACAACCAAAAAGATATTGGTGGTAAAACCGAAGTAAATTTGGGACCACATATATTGGTCGTAAAGCAGAAGTGACTTAACTTCCAATTTACGACCAAAAGAAAAGGTGGTCGTAAAGTAGAAGTTTGTCAACTACGGAATTACGACCAAATATTTAGATTCGCATTAACTACCAAATTACATGCACGTGGTAGTTTATTCGAAGTAACAAAATTTTGGTCGTAAATAGGGGATAATATTCCCCACTTACCATTTCGAAATTTGCCTATAAATACGATCTCATATTCCATTTTTTAGATACACCAAAAAAAAAAAAAAAGATTGTCAAAAAAAAAAAAAAAAAACGAAACAAGATAGAGTAAAAAATGTCTCGAGATATTTAAGAGCTTCGAAGTTGGATGTATACACATAAAGATTCTGAGGGAAGAGTGACATCGGAGTTCCTCAACGGGGCAGAAATATTCATGTACCAGGCCGGAAACACGTCTCTCACGAAGGAAACGAGTAAAATGTTCTGTCCATGTGTTAAGTGCAAGAATACAAAATTTGCTCTTAGTCAAACGGTTTGGAAGCATATAGTTAATAGAGGATTTACTCCACATTACTACATTTGGTTTCATCATGGAGAAGGTGATAATATGAATGAAGCTAGTAGTAGTAATCAGTTTGAAAATAATCGTAATAGAGAACAACATTTACCTTCGGAGGATCAGGTGGTAGATCATGATAGGATGCATGAAATGGTTACTGATGCATTTCATGAAACAAATCCAGTAATTGCTGCAGAAGTAGAAAATGTAGAGGTGGGAGTAAAAAATGTAGAGGAACCTAACTTGGAAGCCAAAAGATTTTATGACATGTTAGCCGCTGCTAATCAGCCAATTTATGAAGGTTGTAGAGATGGTCTTTCTAAGTTATCATTGGCAGCTAGGATGATGAATATCAAAACTGATTATAACTTACCTGAAGTTTGTATGGATGCATGGGCGGAGTTGTTTAAAGAGTATTTGCC
>CAKOAT010214155.1:53192-79088 GCA_932364175.1 Eruca vesicaria subsp. sativa | reverse complement strand
CATCCACGAACGATAATAATTTGAAGAAGACATGTTTTTGTGAACCAGATTCGTGTGTATAAGTGAGAGGATGAGAATATTGAGTGAATGAAAGGAGAGGAGGGGTGCTTGTATTTATAGATGAAATTCTGCCGACGATTCCGACGAAATTCCGACGGAAAACTAGTATTCCGTCGGAATATACAACGGTCATAAATATTCCTCGGAATTCCGTCGGAATATTCCGATGAAATTCCGAGGAACATGAAAATCCTCGGAATTTTCGAACTTTTCCAACGGCTCGTCAACGGCTATAATTTATCCTCGGAATCTCCTCGGTTTATCCCGACGGAATATAGGTTCCTTGGAATGTCGTCGGAATATTCCGACGGAATTCCGAGGAAACATAAAATTTGTGTTTCGTCGGAATTCCATCGGAATCCCATCGGAATTTTCCGAGGAACTGCGTGACCGTCGGAATTTTCCTCCGAATAAGCCCTGTTTTCTTGTAGTGATGCACGTTACGAAGACATTGTTTGAAACTATCTTCCACTGAGAAACTTTGTCCTTTGCGCGGCGAGTACGTATCACGCGTTCCTCTCAACTCTCTCCTAAAACCAAATCTAGTAGGGGAGGAGATCTGTGTTGGAACTCGATTTTAAAAGCTGATTGTTTCTGATTTTCCAGCGAATTTTCCGGCCAAACCGGTGGTCTTTCTGGTCAGATCATCAGCTTGTTGTAAAGCTTATAACGAGTACTACAAGTGGTATATTCACACTTTAAAAACAGGTCAAAATTGAATAAGAAGTGAAGCTTCGAAGTTGGTATCTTGGTGTAGACAAAAACTGAAAAACTCAGTTTTTGAGTTTGTCTCACATCGGCCAGCACAAACATAATTGAGCAACATATATATGCTTAAGTGTTAGGAGAGTGTAAACGACTCAGGGTGAGAGATGGCTCCCCACGCACGCGCCACCGCCGTCCGCTCGGCTCGGCCGGCTTGGGCTTTGGCTTGGGCTTGGACCAAATTAAGCCCAACACTTTGCCATTTTTAAATTAAAAAACAGCATGACGTTCGTGAATAAACAACACGCAGTTTGTGTAAAAACAACACGAAATCTATCTGTTTGCCAAACAATTAGAACGAGTCAAATAAAAGAGAAGATCTTGCGGAGAAAGTTTCTCAGCTTCCACTTCCGATATCTCAGCGAGATTTTAGCCCACGTGAAGCAGTTGTTGCGGGAAGTGGGTCTTCTCCGTCTCTTTAAATATTGCCTCTCGTCCTCCTTCATTCTTAATTTTGTTTTCCGTAAGAAAAAACCATCAAATCTCCGAGATTAAGTTTAGAGAGTGTTTAGTAGAAATATTAGTTCGTCAGAGACATTCACGAGTGAGAGCGTGAATCGTCTATCATGGTTTTATCCTGGAACTCTAATTCGTACAAGTCCGTCTCACTGTGGAACGAATATTAAGAGTTAAGGAAAGAGATTCGTCTCGACTCCATGCCGGTTTTTATAAAAAGATTTCGTAATCGGTTTCATATTGTCTTTCCAATCGTTTATTTCCTTAACATCATTTTCAATTATATCGCTTCTGTCAATTCAATTTTTAGGCTCCTACATTCTTAACTCTTAATCGCTTATATTACATATAAGCTTTCATCGGATTGATTTATTACAGTTTTATAAACGATTCTTTAAGGATTTATAAAATGGTTTGGTTTTATTATAAAACGGGTTTGCGATTTGTTATTAGCATCTCCGCGAAACGTTTATTGTTTCGAGTATCCATGCTTTTGCGGTTTGCTTTTAGCACTTCTGTGAAACGTTTCTTCGTACATCATTATTAAAACCTTACCTATTCGAATCGTTTCCACGAACGCTTTCTTAAGCGAGTTTGTGAAACATTCTAAAATTCTATACGAAACGGTTTCTGCGAACGCTCTAATACGAGTTTGCAAAACGATTTCAGACTTGTATCAATATGATTTGGTTCAAACACCAAAAATGAAAATCGATTCTAAACTATTATTTTATTTAAAATAATATGTTATATGTTGAATGGAGTACTAATCCGTTTCATGTTTTCTCCCAGAAAATAAAAATTTTGGATCTTAACAATATCAATATTGACCCCACCATTGTTTCAACTCCACTCAACACTGCAGTAACTGATGCTACCGTGACAACCGTTGGTAACATCACAGTGTCAACCTCTGAAACCATCACACCTACCTTACCAGTGGGTAAGGTTGCTGATGAAACCATGCGCCAAATGTTTGGTGCTGGTCTTTATCAAACGGGTCCAATTCCAAGATCCACAAGTGCTCCGGCTGCAGTTGCTACTCTTCCGGCTGTTCCTGGTGTCATCTCTCAAGGATTGATGCTAGACAAATTTGATGGCAAAGGCTTCAAAACGTGGCAGAAGAAGATGATGTTCTTCCTCGCAATGATGAAGTTGGATAAGTTCATCCAATAGGATAAACTCATTATCCCTCATGGGATTGAGAATGTCCACACATTCGCAAGTTTTAACATTTGGGTGCATTCTGACTTCATCTGCAAAGGCTACATTTTGGGTCGCCTCATTGACCTATTGTACCAAGTGTACTGTGAGATCCCAATGGCGAAAGAGCTCTGGAAATCACTGGACAAGAAGTACAGATGGGAAGCGCTGGCTGCCAGAAGTATGTAGTTGCGAAATTCCATGAATTCTAAATGGTGGATTCAAAACTCATCATGGATCAGGTGGAAGCGTTTCAGATCATTTGCCATGAAATCGCTGCTGAAGGAATGTCCATCTGCGAGACATTCACAACTCTCAGCTTCATCCAAAAGTTTCCTCCAAGCTATGCGGATTTCAAGAACTACTTGAAGCACAAGAAGAAGAAGATGTGCCTTGAGGATATCATCCAGAGGCTTCAGATGGAATCCAGAAAGCGAAGTGATGACAACCTGCTCAAGGGTAAAGAGCACAGTGTCAACGTGGCTGAAACAAAAGGTAAAGAGAAGGCAATTGCTAACTCTCCTGCCAAACCTTCCAAAACAGCTGCAAACTTGAAGGCTTTTGGACCATACTTGAAGAAGAAAGGCGTTGAAAACAATGCGAATGTGGAGAAATTCAAGGAAAAATATCATTACTGCCACAAAGTTGGTCACAAGACTGTTGAGTGTCGCAGCAAGATCAGAGATGAGAAAGCTCAAGCAAATCTCACAGACGAAGATCTCGTTGCAGTGGTGACTGAAGTCAACATGGTTGAAAGCTCCAACCCTAAGGAATGGTGGTATGACACTGGTTCCACCACCCACATTTGCACTGATAGGGCGATGTTCAGCACCTATCAGAAAAGCAAGACTCAGGAGAAGCTATTCATGGGAAACAAAGCAGTCACCAAGATTGAAGGTCACGGCAAGGTGGTTCTAAAGATGACATTTGGACGTGAAGTCGCTCTGCAGAATGTGAAGCATGTGCCTGACATGAGGAAGAACCTGGTTTCGGGAACCTTGCTCAGCAAGAATGGATTCACCACATCTCTTGAAGCGGAGAAACTCGTGATTAGGAAGAAAGGGGTATATTAAGGATGGACTGGTCAAAATGAATGTAATGACAGTCATTCCAAAAGTTGTAACTCCAAAAGTTTCAATGAATAAGAAAGAGCCAGTTGCTTATTTGGTTGAGCAATTTAATATTTGGCATGAAAGGTTAGGCCATGTGAACTACAAATGGATACAAAGATTAATGAATCTAAATCTACTCCCAAAATGTAAAATAAGTAAACAAAAATGTGAAGTATGCGTACAGGCTAAGCTCACAAAAACACCCTCACCTCATGTTGAAAGAACTAACAAAGCTCTAGATTTAATTCACACCGGTTTATGTGATTTAAAATACATACAAACTAGAGGTGGTAAAAAGTACTTTGTGAACTTCATAGATGACTGCACAAAATATTGTTATGTATACTTATTACGTAACAAAGATGAAACCTTAGAAAAATTTAAAGAATTTAAACTCGAGGTAGAAAATCAGCTTAAAACAACTATTAAGATAGTTAGAAGCGATAGAGGAGGCGAGTATGATGGGCCATTCAATAAATTCTGTAAAGAACATAGAATAATCCATCAAACTATAGCCCTCTTACTCACCAGAATCTAATGGAGTTGTTGAATGCAAAAATCAAACTCTAAAAGAGATGATGAATGCAATGTTGCAGGAATCTGGGTTACCCCATAACATGTGGGGGGGGGGGGGAAGCGCTGCTTACCACTAATTATATCCTCAACAAAATTCCACACAAAGTAACTGGCAAAACTCCATATGAATTATGAAAAGGTAATTTACCATTGTATAAATACTTCAAAGTGTGGGGGTGCTTGGCAAAAGTTGCACTACCGCCACAAAAAAAAAGTCACTATTGGACCTAAAACAGTGGATTGCATCTTCACTGGATATTCACATAACAGTAGTGCTTGTCGATTTCTGGTACATAAATCTAAAATATCAGATATTCATAAAAATACAGTAATGGAATCAAGAAATGCATCTTTCTTCAAAAATATTTTCCCATGCAAGGAAAAACAAGGTTCAAAACAAACTCGAGAAGAAAGAAACAACGACAATGTTTCAGAAACTGAGACAAACGTCGAGATTTCTACAAATGATATTTCAAAAAATGAAAAAATGAACCTAGAAGGAGCAAAAGACCTCGAAAGTGATTACAATGAGATCCTGGATGTAAGTGAGCATTTGGAGTTTGAGAATTCTGCTAGTAGAGTTTCGGGAATGAGAGATTTTCAGGAGGTGACGAGTGTCTGTAATCTGACTAAAATGGGGTTTCAAGGGCCAGTTTTCACATGGTGTAATAAAAGGGAAGAAGGTTTGATATGTAAGAAGCTTGACCGTGTTCTGATAAACGAAGAGTGGTTAAATAACTCAAAAGCATATTGTGTTTTTGAAGCGGGTGGATGCTCAGATCATCTACGCTGCAGGATTCACTTTGGGTTAGAAGAAGAGAAGAAGAGGCCATTCAAGTTCACTAATGCTATTGCAAAAATGCCTGAGTTTCTCCCTTTAATAAAGGATTTCTGGAAGGATGAGGAGGTACTTTTTCATTCGACTTCAGCTATGTTCCGTCTTTCTAAACGGCTAAAAGCGCTTAAACAGCCACTGAGGCACTTATGTAAACTGAAACTCGGAGACCTTCGAGAAGAACACGAGATGCTTATTTACTATTGTGTGAGAGGCAGAAGGTAACTCTGGAGTCTCCTAATCCTGTTAATATTAAGGAGGAGGTTAAGTGTAATACCCGCATTTTTCAAAATAATAAAATAAATAAAAATATCTGAAATCTCCATTTATTAAATCGAATAAATCATCTCTAACTCCATAAATCATATAAATAACCATAAATCCAAATAACGTAGGAAATTCAGAAACTATCGATAAAAGCATAAGTCTGAAAATAAATAGATAAAACTCCCAAAAGCACCAGTCCGAAATGATCACACTCGATCGTTAGTATCACCTGAAAAAAAGGGGAAGATAGAGAGGTGAGTAACAGGGGAGTCACTCAATGAGGTATGGGATGCTAAACCACAAACCACTGACTCATTACATAGCACTACGACTATGTAGGCCTAGCTCTAACATGAGACAAACACGGTGTCTATTACACCTCACAGAACAATCATATGCCTAGAGCACCATTCAAAAACAATCAATGTGATGATAGTACATAGCTAATCTCTGCACCCCGCAATCTCCTCATACGGATATACATATATAACTCTATAGGTGTCATTAGTACGGTAGTCAACACCGTACCCCCGCAATCTCTACGGCGCGCTAGTACAAACGTCTCTATACCCCACAATCTCCACAAAAGGCGGCGCTAGCACAGACGTCTATGTGCCCCCACAATCTCCTTAAACCAGGCGTCGCTAGTACAGACGTCTCTGCACCCCCGCAATCTCACACATGGACTCGTATATCTCTATAATATTATTTGAGAAGTCACTTTCTTAGGTGTCGCGCTCACGTTAACTCTCACGCTGGTTGATTACTATGATACTCTTAATGAATTAAAAATACAATTAAATATTATTTCCTTTTTAAAAATTTCCAAATAACAATATAAAATAGAAAAGAAACATTTAGAAAATTTACAAAACTATTTAAAAACGAAAATATAAGTATATATAATATGATTTAATAAAAAAAGGAAAGTTCACAAAATAGTAATATTTAATTTAAATATATTTTAAATAACATAAAATATACCTTTGAAAAATAAAGCTTAAAATAAGAGATACTAAAAATAAAGCTTAAAATAAATTTAATAATAAACATCTTTTGATCAAGTAACTACAATTATTTTAAAATGTCATAACACTATATAATTTAACGAGGTAGATATATTATATTTTGATAGTTAAAATTATATGTTTTAAGAATAAGGATCCTGATTTACTTAAGTATGTTGATTATGGTTATATTAAGTTTCACAAACATAAAAACAAAAAATAACTACAATTATTTTAAAATACCATAACACTATATAATTTAACGAGGTAGATGTATTATATTTTAATAGTTAAAATTATCTGTTTTCTTAATAAATGTTTTGATTTTTAATTTTTTGTTTTATTTGTGAAACTTAATATAACAATAGTCAAAATACTTAAGCAAATCAGAATCCTTATTTTTAAAATTATTTAAAATAAATTTCAGTTTACCATCCAATCTATCTAAAGCATAAATTTATTTAGAATTTATAAAATATTTTAATTATTGTAAATATTGATACGTGTTCAAAAGCTTCTAAAAATTCATTAGTTACTTATGTATGTAATTTAGAATCAGACACTTTAGTTTTTATTTTTTTTCCTTCTAAGCACAAAAAAATCTTAAGTTATATATAATCTTACTAAATATACTTATATTTCTAAAATAACAACCAGCATATATCCAAATAGGAAAATTAATCAAAAATTTAATATATTTAAAATATAAAAGATTATAGTTGAATTCAGAGAAATAGATAGAATCCAATATATCTAAATGATAACTAAATCGACCGTAAAAACAATAAAACAGATTAAATATAACATATCTAAAATTATTTATATAATTAAAGTAAAATAATATTATAATATAAATTAGACTTACAAACTATAAATTAATTTAAAAATTAAATTAAATATCAATAAATTATTATTGTATATTTATTTTATAAATATACATGCCCGTGCATGAGCACGGGAAAATCACCTAGTACACATATATATATAGCATTCTTAACATCAATCATATCATACAACCGTTGTATCCTCTATTATCCTATGTCCGGTTTAACAATCAATAATTATAAATAAAAAAACAAGACTCTCAAACAGACTCGATTCAGAGAGACAGAACATGTTTCGAAACTAAACTTTTCATAATAGTAGTACTAAACTAGTTCGGGATTTAAACGGAATAGCTCTCACCTTAGTCACTGGATGGAATGATCAACGTAAGGTGGTGAACTGACGTCAACTGCAACACGAGGGAATCAACAACTTAGGCTTAGAGTCTCAGGATATAAAGTTTCCGAAAATGGAAACTTTCCTAAAATAGAAACCTTCCTAAAATAACAACTTCTTAAATAGCAACTTCCCTAAATGGCGGTTTCCTAAACTAGAAATTCCTCTAACTAGTACTTTCCAAAACTAGAAATAAAGAGGCGATAAACTTACCGGAACTATCGCCCAAAAACTCGCCCGGGGACCTGACCGAAACTCTCGCCAGAAAATCACTTAGTGACTGGTCGTCAAATAATTCAACAACTTTTCACACGCAAAGAAATACTTTGACATGATGAGAATAAAAGAGAAGGGGGAAGTTTATTATATAGGGGAAGGGAAGAGAGGTTAGTTTCCTAAACTTCCAATGTGGGACAAAGTAAAATACTTAAGAGTTTTAATTACTTGAGAAAATGGGCATGTCCTAGGTTTAGGGTCGTTACATTAAGGCTCATGAAAAGTGGAAGAGATTAGCTGAGTTGGAAGAAAATTTTCTGAAGCAAAAGTCAAAATTACATTGGCTTGAAGTGGGAGATGGTAATAATAGAACCTTTCATGCTGCAGCGAAAGTAAGAGAGACTCAAAATACGATTTATGAGATTCAAAGTGCAGGGGGGGGGGGGTATTCTAAAGACGAGTACATAGATTAAGAAAGAAGCTGAAGATTTCTTTGAAAGATTTATGTCTTTGCAGCCTGTTGAGTTTGCTGAACCAGATATTGGATGGCTTAGAGACCTTCTGGGATTTCAGTGTAGTGACGCAGATTGTGCAAATTTGATGAGAGAAGTTTCAAAGGAAGAAATCCAGAATGTATTGTTTAAAATGCCAGGAAGAAAGGCTCCCGGACCTGACGGTTTCACTGCAGAGTTCTTCAAAGAATCCTGGGCAATTATTGGTGAGGATATTACAGTTGCAGTGTAGTCTTTCTTTATTATGGGATTCTTGCCAAAGGGTATTAACTCTACTATCTTAGCTCTGGTTCCAAAGAAGAGTGATGCAAAGGAAATGAAGGACTATCGGCCTATCTCTTGTTGTAATGTGCTCTACAAGTTGATATCGAAGATTATTGCCAACAGGTTGAAACACATCCTTCCGAAGTGTATAACTTGGAATCAATCAGCTTTTATAAAGGAAAGATTGCTCATGGAAAATGTTATGTTGGCTTCTGAGCTGGTGAAAGACTACCACAAGGAAACCATCTCCCCGCGGTGTGCCATGAAGATAGATATATCCACGGCATTCGATTCGGTGCAATGGTCCTTCCTTATGGCTACTTTTAAAGCTCTCAGACTCCCAGACATATTTATTCACTGGATTTCCCTCTGCATTACTACAGCTTCTTTTTCTGTACAAGTAAATGGGGAGCTCGCTGGCTATTTCCAAAGCAAAAGGGGGGGTTAAGACAGGGGTGTTCACTATCTCCATATCTCTTTGTGGTTTGTATGAACGTCTTATCTAGACTACTGGATGAAGCTGCGTTGAAGGAGAAGTTTGGATACCATCCGAAATGTAAAAACTTGGAGCTGACTCATATTTGTTTTGCTGATGACCTGATGGTGTTTGCATATGGGACTAATAGATCTATTGAAGGAATTCTCAGTGTTTTTGAAGAGTTTGATAGGATGTCAGGGCTTAAAATCAGCTTAGAGAAATCGACTCTTTTCTTGGCCGGGGTCTCCACTAGGAAACATGAAGAAATACTTGATCATTTCCCTTTTGAATCAGGTAAGCTTCATGCTCGTTATTTGGGTCTCCCGCTACTGACAAAAAATATGACGATCTCGGATTATATGCCTTTGATTGAGAAGATAAGGAAAAAGAGCTCTTGGACTGGGAGATTTTTATCTTATGCAGGAAGGCTTCAATTAATCAAGTCGGTTATCACAAGCTTGACAAATTTTTGGATGGTAGCATTCAGGCTCCCAGGTTCTTGCATTAAGGAGATTGAAAGACTATGTTCTGGATTTCTTTGGACATGGCCTGATTTAAATAATAAGAGAGCTAAGGTTTCATGGATTGATGTGTGCAGAAAGAAGCAGAAAGGCGGGTTGGGTATTAGGAGTTTAAAGGAAATGAATCTTGTGAGCTGTTTGAAGTTGATATGGAGGATTCTCTCTGCTAACTCGATGTGGGTTAACTGGGTGAAGATTTACCTTATCAAGAAAAGCTTCTTTTCGATGGTAAAAGAGAATACTCAAACCGGTTCCTGGATGTGGAGGAAAATTTTGAAGTGTAGAGAGTATGCTAAACGTATGTATAAGGTGGAGATCAAAAACGGGAAGAAGACCTCGTATTGGTTTGAAAATTGGTCTTCAATGGGGTGTTTAAAGGATTTATTAAGAGATGGAATTCATATTGATATGAGGATTTCTATATCTGCAACGGTGGAGGAGAGCTGGAAACATAGAAGAAGAGTGCACCGTATTGATATTCTTAATAAAGTAGAGGATGAAATTGAGAAAGGTAGAAGTAATAGAGTGCAAGAGAATGATTCTTCTCTGTGGATAAATGGCAGAGGTCTTTATAAGGGGAAGTTTTCAACTAGTGAAACTTGGGAGTTTACTAGAACAAAGTATCAGCATTGTTTCTGGCATGATATTGTCTGGTTCAAATATCCAACCCCGAAATATTCGTTCATACTTTGGACAGCAATGAAGGGTAAACTTGCAACGGGAGATAGGATGAGAAATTGGAATGGGGTTACTGTGGTTTCTTGTGTTCTTTGCAACGAGCCGTTAGAAACTCTTGAACACCTGTTTTTCAATTGCGAATACTCTGCTCAAATATGGGAGCTGATGAAAGGGATATTAAAAGAAAGATACACATGTTGTTGGGAAGAGTTGTTGACAATTATGTGTGATCAGTCAAGAAGTAGAATGCAGGTTTTTCTCATCAAGTACATGTTCCAGGCTACTGTGTACATGATTTGGCGTGAGAGAAACAGAAGAAGGCATGGGGAAGCTGAAGTTCCAGCGTCTCGATTAGAAAAGCTCCTTGACAAGAATATGAGAAATAAACTTACATTGGTGCAGAGGAGTGGAGATACGAGTATTGGCAAAGGGATGCAGTACTGATTTGGAGCAAGAACTTTGGAGTTCCAGTGGGAGTGAGAGCTGGGTGCCTAGTAGGAGTGAGAGCTGGGTATGACTGTGAGGAGGCTGTTGAATGGAGGTAAAGAAGTTTTAGTAGGAGTGAGTGCTGGATATCTAGTAGGAGTGAGAGCTAGGTATTGAGATGGAGAAAAGAGGTTGTGGTAGGAGGAAGGTTGGATCAAATGAAGAGTTCTATTTGATTGCTTTCAAATTTTGTATAGAATTTCATAAAAAAGACACACTTAGTTGTAACAAGGGTTTTTTCTTTGAATTAAATTTAACATTCAATTCAAAAAAAAAAAAGACCTCGAAAGGAAAAATCTTTTGGAGAAGATTTCTTAATGGCATTTCTAGTAGAAAATGTTCCAAAAACTTTGGCAGAGGCCATAGCTTCACCAGAAGCTCCGTTTTGGAACGAAGTTGTCAGAAGTGAATTTGATTATATCATGCAAAATTATACATGGTACATAACAGATTTATCACCTAACTGAAAAGCATTAGGAAATAAATGGATAATGACGCAAAAACCTGGTGGAAAATACAAAGCTAGGCTTGTAGTTCAAGGATTCCGACAAAAAGAAGGCCACGACTATTTTGATACATATTCTCCAGTAACGAGAATAACATCAATAAGACTGATCATAGCAATTGCAGCCTTAAGAGACCTAGAAATCCATCAAATGGATGTAAAAACCGCTTTTCTAAATAGTGATTTAGAAGATGAAATTTACATGAAACAACTTGAAGGTTTTGTCATTCCTGGAAAGGAAGACAAAGTATGCCAACTAGTAAAGTCACTTTATGAGCTTAAACAAGCTCTAAAACAATGGCACGAAAAATTTGACAGTACAATGATGTCAAATGGTTTCAAAATTAATGAATGTGACAAATGCATATACTACAAAACTACGAAAAATGTGTATGTTTTGCTATGTCTATATGTAGATGATATGTTCATTATTGGAAGCAATAAAGACATGATCAATCAAACAAAGAATATTCTTAAAGGAAAATTTGAGATGAAATACTTGGGAGTAGCATATGTAATTCTCGGAGTTAAAGTCACAAGAAATTCAAAAGGAATTACATTAACCTAAGCTCATTATGCTGAAACAATATTGAAGAGATTTAAAAATTACTCTAATAGCATGGAAAAAAACTCTGTTAGATCCCTAAATGCACATGACGAAGAACTCAGAGGAAGCGATTTCACAAAACGAGTATGCACATGTGAATGGAAGTCTCATGTACTTGACCAATTGCACCAGACCAGATCTATCGCATGTAGTAAACGTACTCAGTTGATATACAAGTACTCCAGGTCATACACATTGGAAATCTATAACGCGAGTACTCAATTACCTGCGCTACACCAAAGATTTTGGGCTTCACTATGGTAAAGAACCAGCATTTTTATAAGGATACAGTGACGCTAACTGGATATCAGATTATAAAAACTCAAAATCCACAAGTGGATATGTCTTTACATTAGGAGGAGCAGCATATCATGGAAATCTACCAAACAAACTGTTCTAGCCAGATCCACCATGGAATCTGAGTTCATAGCCTTAGACAAAGCTGCAGAAGAAGCTGAATGGCTTAGAAAGTTTTTTGGAAGATATCCCTATGTGGGAGAAACCTGGGCCAGCTATACGCATACATTATGATAGTCAATCTGCTATAGCTCGGGCTCAGAATAATCTCTACAATGGTAAATCTCGTCACACCAGAAGACGAAATAAAACCATTAGACAACTTATCTCAATTGGTGTAATCACAATAGACTACATCAAATCAGCTGACAACCTAGCGGATCCATTTACTAAAGGTTTTCCACGAGATATTGTTGCTAAATCATCAAAAAGAATGGGTTTAAAGCCTATTACAGAAGAAGATGTTTGATTGCAACCCTACCTATCATGACTGGAGATCCCAAGACGTAGGTTCAAAGGGAAAACAAAATCAAAAAGAATCTAACCAAAGCACTTGAGACAAAGTACTTTTTTTCCAGCTCCTAAGATGATAAAAGTGCTATGAAATGTAAGGATAAGCATTAGCTTTTCATGATTCCATAGCTTCTAAATCAAAGTATTACTCAATACTTTTCATGGTCAATCACCTAGTGAGTGTGAAATGAGGCCGTTTCAAGGAGAATGAATGCAAGGCTATATATATTCTCTAAGTTCACTCATGAAAACCAGGAATAGTTCAGTGCCACAATGAACACAATAGAGAACTAAGTTTTACGAGAAGATGAAGCTGCGTTATGCATGTTGTCTCGGTCTACATAAAACACCGGTTGGTTCAAGACATCATGTTCACCTTCTGGTAAAGTAAACCAGACATATATTAACTATGAGTGGTTCAAGGCTTAAAAATGCCACCAACTCAAACATAGTGAATTTTTCGCAAACACTCTCAATAAGTCTGTCTAGTCTAGTCAAGATTAGAATATTTATAATTTTTATTTAGAGTCTATCGAGTCTGCATATAGTCTGCATATTTTTAGAGTCATTACTATTAATGTGGGGGATTGTTGGAACTCTGTATTAAAAGCTGATCGTTTCTTATTTTCCGGTGACTTTTCCGGCCAAACCGGTGGTTGTTCCGGTCAGATCATCATCTCGTTGTAAAGCTTGTAACGAGTACTACAACGTGGTATATTCACACTTTAAAAACAGATCAAAATTGAATAAGAAATGAAGCTTCGAAGTTGGTATCTTGGTGTGGACAAAAACTGAAAAACCTAGTTTTTGAGTTTGTCCCACATCGGCCAGCGAAGGCATAATTGAGCAGTATATATATGCTCAAGTGTTAGGAGGGTGTAAACGACTCAGGGTGAGAGATGGCTCCCCGCGCGCGCGCCGCCTCTGCCGCCATCCGGCCCGGCTCAGCGTGGGCTTGGGCTTGGGCTTGGGTGGGAGGGCCTTTGGCCCGATAAGAAGTTATCTTTATTGACCAAATTAAGCCCAACGCTTTGCCATTTTTAAATTAAAAAACAGCATGACGTTAATAAACAACACGCAGTTTGTGTAAAAACAACACAAAGTCTATCTGTTTGTCAAACAATTTGAATGAGTCAAATAAAAGAGAAGATCTTGCGGAGAAAGTTTCTCAGCTTCCACTCCCAAGATCTCAGTGAGATTTTCGCCCACGTGAAGCTGTTGTTTCAGGAAGTGGGTCTTCTCCGTCTCTTTAAATATTGCCTCTTCTCCCTCTTCATTCTTAACTTTTTTTTTTCCGCAAGAAAAACCAGAAAATCTCTCAGAGTAAGTTTAGAGAGTGTTTAGTAGAAATATTAGTTCGTCAGAGACGTTCACGAGTGAGAGCGTGAATCGTCTATCATGGTTTTATCATGGGACTCTAATTTGTACAAGTCTGTCTCACTGCGGAGCGAATATTAAGAGTTAAGGAAGAGATTCGTCTCGACTCCATGCTGGTTTTTATAAAAAGTTTTCGTAATCGGTTTCATATCATCTTTCCAATCTTTTATTTCCTTAACATCGTTTTCAATTATATCGCTTATGTCAATTCGATTTTTCGGCTCCTACAATCTGATCTCCGGCTTTCTGTCGGTCTCTTAGGCTCTCCCTCTCAACCCTCTTTTTTTCCTTCCTTGTTTCTTGGTGTCTTCCATCTTTACTTCTCCTTCAGCTCTCCCCGATATACTTTCCTCTCTGGTTGATCGGTCCCGACATCGCTGCTCGGATTGTCAGATCCTTTGGAGTGGTAGTGAGGAAAGCAGCTGTTTGCTTGAAGAAAGGGTTCTCCAAGAGAGATTTCTGTCACACGGTATGGATCCAGCCAGATCAGAGCCTCGTACAGTGTCGGGTCTTGTCGGTCTGTCGGTAAGGGTCTCCGCTGATTCCTTCGTCTGGTGCTTGCCCTGTTGTTGATGAAGTTATCTCTCTGTTTCTCGGCTTGGGAGGTTGGTCGTTCAGTTGTCGAGTCTTTCAGATCTAACCCATGACTCGTCCTTGCGGTAAGGGTTTGGCTGAAATTTTGGTGGCTTCGGCGGGTTTCCTCGGAGGTGGTGACGTTTCTTTTGCTGGCGAGTCCCTTCTCTGGTTGCGGTGGCGGAGTCATGTGGCTAGGTGACTGTGTTTTTGTCTAATCAGAGGTAGGTGCTCAAGTCTTGCTTTCAGCGCCTCCAGTAGTGGCGTGGTGGAGGTGTTGTGGGTTTCGATTTCTTTGCAGGTGGTGGAGATTGTCTCTGGTTCTCAAAGACAATAGCACATGCGAGTTGGAGTTCCTTGGTGTTGTCAGCAAAATTTTCTCCTCACGGTGGCAGTGTGTTTAGGCTTAACTGTTGCTGGAGGTTTGTGGGTCTTTGGATCCTTTCCTCTGTGGTTGTAGCCTTTCCATTTTCGTGCAGGTTCAGTATTGTGGCGGGTTAGGTTCTTCCTCCATTTTAAGTAAGAGCGTCTCTGATTTCTTGGCTCTGGTGGTCCCCCCTGGACAAAGCAGCGTTGTTAAGTGTTGATTCTCATAGCGTATGCTCTCGTCTGATGTAGTTTCTGGATCTATGGGTTGTAGTAGCTAATTTTTTGGAGACGAGTTTGGGCTTGCCTTAGGCTCGTATCTCATGGTTTCATTGATGCTAGTCCCCATTGTGTTCACCTCTGTGTCCGGAAGCGTCTGTGGTCCGGCTGATGTAGATGCAGGAGCTTGGGTCGTAGTAGCTACTTTTGGAGGCGAGTTTGGGGAGGCCAAAAGACTGACTCGTCTCCCTGATTTTCCTTTAATGCTAGTCCCCATTGTCTTCACCTCTGTGTCTGGATGAGTCTCCGCTACCGCTCGTGTAAGTCTTTGTCTGACTCCTTCGTTGGTTTTTTAGGATTCATCAAGGGTTGTGTTTTTTTTTCTTGTATATCATTGTTGTTTTTAGTTTGTTTTCAATTTGTCTGCTACTAGTGATCTATGTAACTTCTGTAAAAAAATTGAAAATGGTATAATATTTAACATTTTACCCCAAAAAAAAAACTATCTTTTCTACTGTTTTTGTAACTTTAAATTTTAATAGAAGCCTATCACCTAAGTCTCTCCACGTTTTATGAGTCTAGAATTCCTCACTTAAACGTGCTCTCCTACATATGAGTTCTGCTTTTTAGAATTTTGTTAAGGCTATGTCGGGGCATAGTATAGTCATTGTTTACGCAAATCTAAGATATCTTTCATTTGCCACTTCCCAATGATGTGTCAAGTTTTTTGAAAACACCCAGAAAAAATATGCATGAGAAACGGAACAGACATCAACCACTCGAAATTACATCCATTACATTAAAAAAGAAGAGTCAGTCGATATCAAAAAGTTTTAAATAGAACTATTAGATCAAAACCATCAATAACTACTGTTCTAGAGAAACTATAATATGACAAGATAGCCACTTTGTCTGATTGCAACACCAAACAACCATGAGTTAACGAACAATTAAAATTTATTGCAAGTTTGCAACACGAAACAACCATGACTTACAACAACAGAAATGAAAGTAGGAGTTTCTTTTGCATCATCTAGTAGCAAACTGAAATTTAAGATCTGCTGACGGCATTCTTTTAGTGATATAAAACTAAATGGAAAAGAAACTTTGTTTTCTTTGGAAATTTACCTAACCAAAATGATATTTGGAGTGAATTGGTCGTAAAGAAAATGCTTCTTTTGTCACGTCTTTCCATCTTATGTTCTTATCATCATGCAATTCCAAATTAATGACATACCTTGTGACACATAGCCACCATGAACCCTTCAGTGAGCCATTTTTGTAGTGACAGAAGATTGTGTCATTATCAGACACGTACTCCACATCCATGGTACAGAAAAAAATGATTTTCACGGAGAAGCATATATCCAAGACACTGCCATTCATCAAGTATACCGGTTGGAGACAAAATTCGAGTCTTGGACTGCATCAGATATGAAACCAGCACTTCCAAGTGTGTATGACTAAAA
This sequence comes from Eruca vesicaria subsp. sativa, assembly GCA_932364175.1. NCBI lineage: Eukaryota > Viridiplantae > Streptophyta > Magnoliopsida > Brassicales > Brassicaceae > Eruca > Eruca vesicaria. Next base: position 62,505 of record CAKOAT010214155.1, on the reverse strand, counting down.
CATCTCTCCCTTGCACATAATTAAAAAAAAAATACAGAAATTGTAAATCTGAAAAGCCAAACATAGCCTTAAGATCACTTGGCCATAGTTATTTGAGATACCATTTAGAGAAACCAAGACCATGAGACTCGCAGGATAAATCCCGAAGAGAAAGAAAACCGCACACCAAAGACGACGAAAAAAGCCAACACGAAAGCACTGTGCCAGAAAAGAACACTCACTTATGATGCATAAGCATAACAAAACTGATGACCATAGGAGACGCATAAGAGTTTTTGTCACCACCAGAGACAGTTGATAAAAAGAGGACTCGTTTTGAATCGGAACTGATGGAACGTAAGTTCGATGATGGAATATATAAAGATAAGAAATCTGAAACTTATGTATATAGATTGATTAAAGAGTCACCTCCAAAAAGATGTAATTGCTGAGGGGCGTTGGTTGAATACGAAAGAAAACACATGAGATGTCCTTCGCAAAGAGGCTGATGTAGAACCGTTGTGAATTTTATTAAAATAGATTGATGACGTAGAATCTTATAAATGAGGGATGATCTTGTTCGTTAGATTACAATATATTGATAAACTCAATCATTAAATTTAAACTAGATTTTGATCCGCACAACTGTGCGAATTTTTTGAATACTAAAATATTTTATGTTATACAATAAAAATGTTAATATATAAATATAATTTGATTTTATATATTATCTAAATTTATAATAATGCTTTTGTAACTTATAATATTACTATTTTAAATTTTATAAATTTTTATTTTTTAAAAACATTATTATGTAATAGTAATAATAATTTTATTTCTAAATTTTAAATATATGTGAAAGTAAGATTAAGTTGTACCAACATTATAAAGAAGGAAATTTTTAGAATAATGTTAAAATTGTTTTATATAATTTTAATTTGTGTTATAAATAAAAAATGAATATTTTTTAATTATATTTTCAGATAATTAAATTTTTATTAACTAATTCGAAAATATATTTGAAAAGATCTTAAAAAGATATTGTTTGAATTTTTATAATTTTTTTTCTTATTTCAAATAAAAATTAAAGATATGGAAATCTAATAAATTTTCTAAAGATGTTCCAACTTAAAAAAAACACACATAAACTGAGTTATGACTTTTGTTTTAATATAATAGATTTTATTATTTTCCTATAAAAAAATTACGTCATTTTGGATTTGCTATTATATATAGATTATCATTATTATTATTCTTATTATTATTTTCTTGTGTTTATTATTAGAGTATTTGCACTCTACACAAAAAAAAAAATCTCATAATTAGGTAAATAACATTTCTCATTTACTTAGGTTTTGTCGACATTTCTGTGACCAATATACCCCTATATAACCTAATGTTTGCACTCTTGTCTATTTATGTAGTTTCTTCATTACATCGGGAAAACAATAAATAGAAGCAGTTATTTATTTATTTTTTCACTGTTACCAATAAAACCATTGACAAGGAACTGAGAAGAAGCTCTGTCTCGTGAGCATATGATTTCGTCTTTGTCATCTAATTCAATTCCATTTCTGCATTTCCTTTGGGACCTTCTCAAGATCGGGAAAGTTTTAGGTTTCTGAGAATTCTATCTCATGGAGCCGCGGCGAAGACAATCTTCCGGAGAGGTAGATGGAAGTTAGATCATAGAATACTCAGGCGCGGAGCGATAAGCTTCAGACTCCAAAGCCTCGCTTACAAGTCTGGTTCCTAACAGTTTGCTCCACCATGTTAGACTTGTTTGGTTCAGCTTTTCGCCGCCGATGAGCTTTGGCTTGCCCGGATTTTAACTGATTTAACCAATCACATTTTCAGATTCTCATCTCCCATGAAACTAGTTCTATCGCCGCCTCTTCCTCCTCCGAGTCAGTTAATTAGAGTTATATTTGTTTTCATCTTTGTTGGTACTTGAGTGTTTGTTTAAAAAAAATGATTCTTTCCTTTTCTTTTCCAGGGAATTATACCAGCAATGGTATTCTAATTGTATGTGCAATGGTGGACTGAATCAAATGCGATCACTTGCTCTTATGAACTAATATTAGCAATAATGCATTCCCCACTACGTTGCTATGAATGTACTTAGCTTTTATTCATAAAGATTGCAGACACCCTTTCTTGTTTGGACCACCAAAGACGTTTGTGTCCCTTTTTCTTTGGATTTTGATTCGCTCATGTTAGCAACATACATTTTCTCACTACCTTGCCATGAATTTGCATAGCTTCTATTTATAAATATTGCTCTCATTATGTTTTGTTTATACTCTACAAATTGCAACACATTTCCTCGTTTTCATATTTTAAGATTTTTATTCATGTAAATGCTTCAGGTTCCAGTTGCTTACGATCATCAGGGTGACGGGACCGGCAATACAGATGGAGAAGACATGATAAGAGATCCTCATTTTTTTCTAGAATTTTCCAAATTTTTATTTGGATTTTGAAGTACTAATATTAGCAACAATGCACTCCACACACTACATTGCTACGAATGTACTTAGCTTTTATTTATAAAGATTGTAGACGCTATGTTTTGTTTGGATCGCCAATGACGTTTGTGTCCCTTTTTTTTTGTTCTGCTTCTCCCTCATTGTTTGCTAATTTTGTATTCTTGTCAAGGTCCAGCGAAATAAATTCTAGACCAGGACATTTTACCCGAACACTTATTGTAAGTCTCTCTGATTACCCTGCTACTTTATAAAAATTTTGATCACATATATGTTTAGCTTTCTAACTTAATTATTATCGTTTTTCTGTTACAATTTACAATGTTATAAATGTTGGTGACCTATCTCTTGATAGCAGAGAGTTTGATTGCAATTGTCGAAAGGTCTTCACATGTACCTGTCAAGGTATGAATAGTCGATCACTGCAGCAGTACATTTGTCTATTTCTATTACATGTCCTCATGTTAACCTATTTAGGATGCAGGTTTTGTTTGCTAGGTATGAAGACACTCAGCATTGAGAGACCCTATACTGTTCCACAGAACCTCAGCCAGTTTGATTCTGGTATCACCACTATGCTTCTAATTTAAGCTCACGCTGTAGGGGGGTGTTGATGTCTGCAAATGAATTACTCCGGATGTGCTTGACGTTGAGCTGGAAAGAATGGCAGTCATGATATATGAAGATAACCTTGGGGTCCTATGATTTGAGTGACTTAATCTTTGTGTACTTTCTGTTTTTCGTTTTGAGTTGTTGTAGGGGACCACCCTCTCATGGGTCGGTTATTTGCGTAAATCTTTGGTACTGATTTCTCTATGTATAAAAACAAATTCTCATTCTCCCTTCTGAACTTCCTTTTTTAACAATGACACTCAATGGCCAACTTTAAATATACTCATCCAATACTATTCTTAGCCGGCTACAACAATTCAAAGACATATTAACTTAAATAATTGGACACAAAGACAATTAGGTTTCAATGGAGGAAACTAATATTTTGGTGATTGGCTGCATTGACAAATTATTATGAAATAAGGTTCTGTAACCACAAAACTCTGCAACAAAAACACAGATGGAGGAGTGGTACTGGTTTTGTTAACTAGGCAGTTATTTGAAAGAACACTGTATAAGCTGGCTAATTATTCTTTTATACATTCATTATTACATTAAACTACCACCCATGAGATTTCATGTTCATAATAAATTTCAGGTGCCCATCATCATTAACTTCTACGACAAAATAAATACGAGCATGTACGGACTCAAACAAGAATCTAACAAAGTTAATACAAAGAGAGAATATGTTTTAACTCGCCATTTATTACTGTCGAATTTATAACTTTCGAGTTTTCTGGGTAGTACATGAGAGAGAGAGCTTGCTATTTGGCTTCCTTTTATAGACAAATCCTGACATGAATTTTTCATCTATTTCCCCATACAACTTTTTTGCGTGCTTTCGAAGATATCTTTGCTGCGATTATTCTTTCCATGCAGCCGCTTGTGTCAGATTTTCTAAGCCGATGATTCCCCAATTATTTAGTACCCAGCCACATGTAAAGAAGGGGATTTATCTCAAGTTAATCATTGTCATATCCCCCCTCATTAACTTTTAAATCATTTTAGCCTCCAACTTATAATACACCTATCCTAATGGTAAGGAAGAGAAGGACTATTTGGTCTTTTTATCTATCCTACTTGCAATACGAAGCCCGCATAATTTATAGTTTGGTATTTTCCTAATTAGTAACTTCTTTTAGGATTTTGGACTAATTCACTCTTATCATTAATTTGTATGTTTTCTTTGTTCCTCTTTGAGTTTTTTTTTCTTACCCAATTCTTTTGTCTGTTTTAGTTACTACTGTTCATTAATTTTTATACAATAAACTGTGAGATTTACAGAAAAAATGAAATATATATGAATCTTGTTTGTCTTATTTATTTTCTCTCCTAAACTCTTTATTTAAATAACTTAAATATGTTATGTAGAAAATTGACAACTACTCTTATAGGTAATATAACCATATAGTTGACTAGATCAAACTATCAAATTGGAAGAAAAAAGCTTGTGGAATCTTTAAAATATTAAGGTCTGTTTTTATTATAACAGTATACTTAATACAAATATTCATTACAGTGAAACCTCTATAAATTAATAATGTTGGAATTACACCAAAATTTTATTTTTTATTAATTTAGAGAGATATTAATTTATAGATATACTAATTGAACCAAAAACTTAATTTGAGACTATAAATTATATTAATTTATAGAGATATTTAGTGTATATTAATTTATCGAGTATTAATTTATAGAAGTTCTACTATTTGCTGTTCTAGGGGTACTGATCCAAAAAAAAAAATTACAAATGAACCTCGTAAAAACAGATTGCGTACGTGCAAACATGTATCTCTTTCTATCATTTCCCATAGAACAGGGACTCAGTTATTCTATTCTCAAGATTCGGATTCATCATTCCTCCAAAGAATAGTTATACAGCACAGACCACCATTTTTGTATACTATTGAACAGTTTCATAGGTGACGGTTGATCCCTTCTCTCGAGGAAGTTTTTGAACCACTGGGCTGAATCTTTAGCAAATCTTTTTAGATCATCTGCATAATCAACGTAGTATAGACCAAACCTCATCGTGTATCCGCGTTCCCATTCGAAATTATCCAACAATGACCATGTGGAATAGCCTCTAACGTCACACCCATCCACACTGCATTTTGGGTTAATATATTACACCTTTTAGCAACTTACAACAAACGATTATTAGTCATTACTTATTCAACTTTTTCATATATTGAAGTTTTCTTACGTGATGGCTTTACGGAGTTCTTGAAGATGTTTCTCATGGTACTCGATCCTCTTCGTGTCCTTCAACAGTTGTTCACGTGGCTTTGTCCCAACATCGTAGTCATCATATCCTGTAATTCATCAATTTGATTATTAAGCTGGATTAATAAATAAAGGGATAATTATAATTAGGCCATAAGTTGTAAATTAACTGAGATTATATTCTTGAAATGTTCTTACCGTTTTCAGTTATGTAGATGATTGGATTGTTGTATTTATTTTTAATATAATTTAGAAGTTTTCGAATGCCTTCGGGGTATACATAGACCAATTTTAGTTCATCCTGAAATCGGAGAAGCAAAGAATAAATTATCAATTAAGTTCATTGTGAAAATTGCACACATATGCCAAAATATTTTAACAGTTCAATTCATACCGATTCTGAAGATATGTAATCCCCACTACGATTTGTAACTAATAACAAAGTTAAAAAATCATTATTAGTTTCAGTTATAAAATAGGGTAATTAGTATATTGATATTTCCCAATTAGAAAACTATGCTACCAAAATTTCTTTCACTTATTTTGAATGTTTATGGTCCTTACATTTGTACTCGACGTGTTGATCGGTGGTGAAACGAAGCCGTGAAGGATCATTGTGAAGTTGCCATGTGACATATCGAGCACTGTAGTAATTTACTCCAATAAAATCAAACGAGTTTTTAATAATTTCAGATTGTTTTTGGGTGAAAGAAGGCAATCTATTTCCAGCGTTTTTTCGAAGTGTTTTTGGATAGTCTCCAAAGATTAGAGGATCAAGATGCCTACATAAATCACAAAAGAAACAAATATTAGCGGATTAATTTCTTAAACTAACTTACGAGAATCTTTGTTTAAGAACTTGTAAATGAGAAAACTTACCAGCCAAGATAGTAATCAAGAGCTCGTTCAACTGCTTCTTTATCAGCAAGGGATTCAACGTCATAAGGTTCAACCCAAAAAGGTGATAGTACTATGCCTATCTTACCATCTTGTGAGATCTGTTACAAAGCAAATTGATTATTATCAGAAAAAGAAATTTATGGTTAATATATATGTACATTTGTATATTCCAACCCTTTAATATATTGAGATAATATACCTTGTTACAGTTTCTGAACTCTTCAACAGCTGCAGCATGAGCTAAAAGAAGATAATGAGAGACTAAATAAGGTTCGGTGCTTGAATCACCAGCCACACATAGGCTGTTAACCCATTTTGAGCAACGACCCATTGCTTTATTACCCTTGTCATAACCCGCAACACTATATATATATGGCTCGTTGAACGTTATCCACATATCAACCTTATCACCGAATTCTTGGAAGCACACTCTTGCAAAGTCTCGGAAATCATCACTGTTTTTGGAAACGTCATTAAAAAAAAAGGGAAAAAAAAAGATTTATGTTAAAGAATAAAGAAGGTTGTAACTCTACTTGTATTATTAATCACGTGGTTACACATATATATATACATACAAGAGAATAAAGCATATTCCTTAGGAGATAAGGATTGCTACAAATAAAGGGGATGATTATCCTAATCCTATAATGATTAGGATAACTACAACATATGGATAAATACAAGGGACTGGACGTGTGGATNCAAAGTTCATTTCATGCTTTGGATGTTGCCTCATTAAAACCTCTCCTGGTAAAACCCAAAACCCAATGTGGTAAAAAGGGAAAACCAAGGACAGGACAAAAGAGTACAACACATGAAACTCCCCCTGATGAATACACCACTGACGTGTGATCATCTTGGAACTTCTAGTGTCTCTTAATGTCTTCTGGAACTCCATTAAACATGGTCATGTCGTGCCTCTCATGCAACTGACCATTCTATGTCCTGGTTGGACTGATTTCCTTGTCGGACTGGTCTCCTGGTCGGATGGTACTTGACCAGTACTTGGATGGACTAATGATCTGCATACAACCATTGTTTGCAGGCCCATCTAATGTCCTTTTATGTCCCACGGATCCACTGATCATATGGCCTAGCCATTTCGTGGACATACTATATAGAGTCATAGACCAAAACATATATGAACCAACCTTAGGTTCTCATGGACACGCCTAGTCCATTTGGTCATACACCAAATGTATGTGCTAATGGTCTTGTCCATTATGGTCGATATCCTTTCCTATCCTTTGGGTAAGTTCATGTTGGGTAATAGACCTTAACTATCACGTCCATAACCTTATGAGTTACCTCACCAGTTGCTGCAATGAATATTATGATCACATCCAACCATGGATCTGCAGCAAATGCTCATGGACCTTTATACATGACTTATCGACCTTCCTTGCCTTTAGCAATACCATATCCATTAGGACTTAACCATGCCTACTTTTGGTTACTCTTTTGGACTCTTATATTTTTCTTTAATCCATTAATACAAAGCTTAATGGTCGTGCCTTCATTCAAGTCCCACACTATAACCTTTGTACTTAAACATCACATACCATACTTCCTTTGATGGTGTCCCATGACCTTCTTATATTAAGCAACGTACCAAAGTACATTATGGTCATGGACCTTACCCACACATGTCAACAACTCGCCAATGAGTGGTTAATGTTGCCATAGCAACATGGCTTATGTGTGGTGATGTATAGGTACAGTTTATACTACATTGGTTCCTTAAGACCTTTAAACTATGCACCTTGATAGCTTAGTACCTCTAGATCATAACCACGTTTTGAACCAACATATTGGTCATCACACCATGGATGATTTGGACTTAGAATGTAACCGGACCTTAGCCTTGGTCGGTATGAACTTTGGTATGGACCATACGGCTCCCTTAGCCTTTCCATACGCCCATTTCTTATGAAGTTTGGTAGTGCTGATTTCAACACATATGACAATGATTTAATCATTGAACCATCCATCCTTTCTATGGATTAGTTTACTATACACCTTTTATATAATACACATGGACTGATTGTACTAAGTATTTCTTAGTATACCATATTACTTGCAGCTGCATAATATCAGTCTATGAACAGCTTAGGAACAATGCTGTTCTTGAGAATTCCTTTTCTCATTTTCATGGTTTTCCTTTAACCATTAATCCAGTGAACCATATGCTACTTACTACCTCATAACATGTCAACTTATGACCAGACATTTGTCAATTTCGAATTTGACTAGTAGCATCCACCACTTAGGAGTTTATCTCCTAATAATATGTTCCTATGTCTCTTGTAAGAACATGAATACCCTGAGTTCATTTTAACCTTTTCCTCAGGGATTCATATACCCACAAGACCTACATATCACTGGTTGATGGTGTTCCAATATGGCCAATACACACATCATTCTTTTATATACTCTGAACCCCATGATCTATGATTATGATCTATGAGTACTCTTTCATGGGTTCATGATCCTCATTTCCATTTCCATAAATCTCAAGTGCTATTTGCTTATATAAGTCTTCTCATATCACTGGTGTTAACACTCTTATATATATATATATGGTTCCATTTCACTCAGACATGATCTAAACCATTTTAGATCTTACTTATCCAGTACCTTTCCTGCCTTGTAATCTTGGCGTCCCAAGCTTACATGGTCCGGTACCCTAGATGTTCACCTGGCCAGGTTTTCCCTTTATGTCTGGTTAGTTTCCTTTGAACTCGGATTCCATAATGAAATGCACCTTTCATTTCCTTTCCGAGATTTCTTTCCTTTGGAACTTATTGGTCTACCTTTATAGACTTTAGCAACTTGATTATGTCTCTACTAGGACATTAAATTCGTGGTGCATAAGCTGGTATGACATAGTCATTCATTTCTGGGTCTATGTGTCTTCCATTTAGTTTTGCTAGCAATGTATCATTCCTTGATAACTTGTGGACGTCCAGAATCTTATGTTCTAGTCCGAGGATCTTTCCAAGACACTAATGGTTAATACCATTGTTTTATCCAGCTTATATCTTTCTCATTTCCATGTTGGATAGTTGGATTTACTTCCTTATGTAATCCATGTACTTGGCCACGTT
>CAKOAT010214155.1:3576-47348 GCA_932364175.1 Eruca vesicaria subsp. sativa | reverse complement strand
AGGAGATAAGGATTGCTACAAATAAAGGGGATGATTATCCTAATCCTATAATGATTAGGATAACTACAACATATGGATAAATACAAGGGACTGGACGTGTGGATAATGATGAGCTGCTGGCCGCCTGGTCTTGGGACTGAAGTAGACTGATGTGGTCTGGTCCATTTCCGGATATGTCCCAACCACCATTTCTTAACAATTTATACGTTGTTGATTTTATATATGGTAAGTAATGGAAGAATTTATTATAACTTACATGATTCGAGGGCTCAAGAATCCACCGTACTCATCATCTAGAGCTTGAGGGATATCCCAATGGTAGATAGTTACAAAAGGTTTTATTCCTGTGTATAATTGAATATATAATAATCAGAAATAAGAGAAAATTTGAACATCATTCTTTAATATTTATATATACACACTCGTTTGTGCATCAGTGCATATGATTCTAACCGTTCTTAATAATTTCGTTAATGAGATAATTGTAGAATTGAATTCCTTCGTTGTTTACCCCATCTCTTAGTTTTCCACCTGAAAATTCAAATTTTGAAAGAACAACAAATGATTAAGTATATATATATATACACATCCATGCATGCATAAAGACGTAATTATGAAGTTATTATGCCTCAAGTAAAATTCAAAGTAATACTTACTTGGTAATATTCTTGACCAAGAGATGGAAAATCTAAAAGTATCCATATTCATTTCCTTGATCAACTTGATATCATCCTGCTCGCACAATACGTGCATGGAAAACTTTAGTTAAAATATCCATATCAATCTCAGGAAATTAGCAGTTCAGTCTGCAATCTACCATCTCTGGAAGCAGAGAAACAATGTGTATCATAATAACTTCAGTATTGCTCCGACGGTAATTGTGCGCATGATATACAGAGAAGTCAAGAACACAATCTTAGCTAGGAGAGATAGGAAGAAATTTCATTCTCTTTTGTCAAGTTGGATCATATAATCCATTCGATCCTTAATCATTGCTCTATTTTGTTTTTCTTTCTTTTGCCAAGGTAGAGTATCTCTTAGATTAACTTTTTGTAAAATCTAAACACATCATTAATATGATATTAGCATTCTTAACAAAAAAAAAAAACTTTAGTTAAAAGCTAAAAGGCACGTTGTTCACAAATTAGATTTTCACACCTACTTTTATGTCCACACCTACCTTTTTCAAGAATTTGTTTTAAAGCACGTTTTAAATAGGTTTTGCTGTGGCTAAACATATAAAATATTCCCTCCGTTTCAAAATATATGTCATTTTAGACTTATTTTTTTGTCATAAATTAAATGTCGTTTTAAAGTTTCGAGATAAAATTTATTAGTTTTATATAATATTCTGTTTTTTTATTGGTTGAAAAGTGATTAGGTGTATAGGTAATTATGTTTTTATCTTGGAAATTTGTAAAATTAAATATTTTCTTAATCTGTGTGCAAAAACATAGAATGGCAAATAAAGTGAAACGGAGGGAATAGTAGTTACTCACGAAGCACATGTAGAAAAGACTTACAAAATTCGTACCTTATATCGATGATAAAAATCAACGGCTATATCTCCATTTTCCATATTCGTCCTCTCTGTAAAGTTTTGTCGTGTTACTTTCAATTCATATAAGCAAAAAAAAAATAATAGTTTATCAATTAATGAAGACAGATTGGTAATTAGTTCTCTCAAGTGACCATAAAATTGTTAATATTGATTTAATATCTTAGTGAAATAACAAAGGAGATAGATTAAATGTACACCTGGATATGCATGTGTGAAGTTGTCCCAAATGCTGGGTGTCCTCCCTCCTTCTGCGACTGCACCTTCATACTGCATCACATGAAAGTAAATTTAGCATGAAATATATATTAGTCTCACTTTTTTCTAAAAATCGTTATGCAGTAGATAAAAGATAATAATATTATTGTTCAATGTCATAAAATTGTTTAAGCAACACAATTACATAAAAACCACCAAACCTGATATGCTGAAGAACCAACACCAAAACTAAAACCAGGAGGAAAACTATAACGATCGAGTTGTTTTGTCGGAAATCTAAGGGATCTCCCCTTGGAAACAGCGCATGCGACTAGAAGGAGTGTGACTACAAGTGCAAGCTTAATTGCCATTTTCTTAGCCTAGTCAAGAAACTTATCAAATGAATACTCTGAAAGTAATTAGCGCTCAATGGTACTCTGAGAAATGAAAACCCATGTAGAAGAACTTATATAGGAAGCGGAAGCTAGGGCATAAACGTCCACTACAAGAAAGTTGATTTTATCCACAACTTAGCTACAGAAATTTTGTGGCTGTGATTTTTAAACTACAAGTAGCCACAAAAATAGCAACAATTTGTAAAATCAAAAATCAGTAGCTATTTTGTAGATCTTTGTTGCTAAATAGCTACACATTGTATTTTGTGGCTATTTGTAGATAGTAAGTCACAATTAGCTACAAATTTTTTTTGTGGATATTGATATTCATTGTTAGTCACTAAAACAATAGTAAATTATATAGGATTACTGTATTTTGTGGTTATTTATAAAAAATGTCAACCTTAATCCTACTCTAAACCTTAAGTTTTTAAATTTTTATCATAAAATTTGATATTAATATAATTAAAATAAAATCTAACATTAATAATAAATTAGGACAAAAAATATTTATCTCAAATTCTAAACCCTAAACATACCCTAAACATCAACATCCACTTGTAATATATTTTAAAAATGAATAATTGTAGAAATTTATAACTAAAACAAAAATATATCACTTTCAAAAATTATAATCTCACTAAAACAAAAGTATATCACTTTCAACATGTTTTCAAAACTGTGATCTCACACCTTGTATCTAATCTACAAATTAAAGTCCAAACCCTACTTCAAAACTCCATCTCTTAACATAGTTTCAAACCCTATTTGATTTTTAAAGTAGTGATTTATATTATAATTTTAAATACATAATAAATATATTTTCAAATCATTAAGCCTTAATAACCGGCCGATCAAATAACTTATGTTTATATTGTTTTAAAATATTCTATTTAATAATATAACTTTAAATATATTAAAGACATAGCAACAAATAGCTATAAATTAGTTTGTAGATATGTAAAACTTAGAAAGTAACCACATAATTTTTAGTTCCCGGGTTATTTTGCCGCTAAGTGTTTCCTTCTCAGGTAAAAGAATTACAAAGACACGGGTTAACTCACAGCCACATAATTTTGTCATTAAAAATACTAAACCTAATATGCTTGTTTTGTCGCTAAAGCCAGCTTCTCTCTTCCACTTAGCCGATCTATCTTTGATCTTTGATCTTCTATCATATATCTTCTTTCTTCTCTCCTTCTCACTATAAATTCTTCGTCCTCTTACTTAGTCGCTATATCTTCTCCCCTCTTAAGTAGGCGCTTCGTCATCAGGGACAGCTAACCGGAGGCGTCAAACTCGGATTCATCCTGGAGTGACGAGGCCAGCTACTTCTCTACTTTCCCCGCCTCTTTCTGCTTCTTTGCAATCTGCTTCTCAAAGGTGAAGTTCCTCAGCCTTATGAAAAAGTTTTAATATTTTATTTTTCTTTTACATTACGAAAGTTGCTCTATTTTCCTGTCAAGAGAAAGGTTTGTCCTTTGATATTAATATTGAGTAGGTTAAATACAAATAATCTTGGTGAATTAGCAGCACAGAGGATGGGAGAGATGACTTTCTAACTGATCCCTTAGGTAATTGTCTGACACGTATATGAGAAACGCCCTTGCATCTTTCCAAAATGTGAGTGTATGGTTGTTTCCTGTACTTATTTTTTTGCATATGTATATTTATTTTTATGCTATTTTGTGTTTATGCTTTTAGGATGGTATCACACCTTTACAATGAGTTTGTTAAAGCTATACAGGGAAAAACGGTCGACCGTGACCATTTAATTTTTGGAATCTAATTGCATTTGGTAAGATCTATATACAAAAATTGCAGTAACTAGTTATTGATTAAATGATTCTCATTTCTTTTCCCCGACTCTAAAGCTTGGTACTTTTTACAATGGCAATATGATCATAGAGAAGATGGCGAGAAGCTTGTGGAGATGTTCAAACACAAAGTAATGCTAAAGGTAAGTTTAATCTCCTCTCTCCATATAATCTTTAGGCTACTGATTAGCTTCTGATTTATGCGATTTTGATTTACATCACTAACATAGAGCGACCATAGGAGAGGCCAGACTAGTTCCTGAAATAGTAATACTTTTAAGTAGCCGAGAGGAGACAGAATTGATTGAAAGCAAGGATGAAGAAGAAACAAGTCCCGAAGGGGATTGGTATTGATGTAAGGATATGCGGTACATAGACAGCTCGAGGCCTCCGGTCAAGCTTGCGATGGCCAAGAGACACTAGGCGCAGAGAATACACAGTCAGCCTATTTGATTTAGTTTTTTTCATGAGGTTTAGCCTTTAGGTTTGGTTAACCAGTTTATTATTTATAAACCTTTTTGATTTGTAAGTCATATTGAAACGTATTATTGTAAATAAAATAATTTGCATTCCAAAAACAATTTTTTTTTTTAATAAATAATTTAATTTGTGTTTTTGTACTGTTTTGGTATTATTCTTTTTATTTATTGATTAATTTGATCTAACAAAAAAAAATCTGAAGATTGCTACAGCTATATATATGTGGCAAATTGCGGCTCTAATAGCTACAAATCTGATTTGTTGATGTTCGTAGCTATTAGCTACAAATATCGTTTGTGGTAAACTTGTAGAAGAGGAACCACAAGTAGCCACTAGCCACAATTAAACGATAGCCACGAGCTCGACGCTACAAATTTTTTGTGTGGCTATACGTAGCTATTGATCAAATAGCCACGATATTTAAGATATAGCTACAACTAATTTTGCGGCTAAAAAAAAACTTTTCTTGTACTGGTCGACACGGAGTGGAAATATTAAACTATGGAATTAAATAATTAACTAAATTTTGACCTCAAGCGCGGGTTTTGTTTCGATTGTAACAAAATGTATAAAATGATCCGATTTTTATTATATGATAGTTTTATATGTGAAATTTGATGTATATTTAATGTTTTAGTAGGGTCTTTTCATTTATTTTGCATAACCGAGTCAGTTTGTGGTTGAACAGAGAATCAGAAAATTAAGTGTTGAGAGAGTTTGAAGAATTAAAACACATATTAGATTGAAACCAAAATTGGATGGGTCCATGACCTATAATAAACTTGAAAATCAATACTATTAAAAATACCCAAAATTGTATTACAAATTTGTAGTTAAATCCAATAAATATGTTAATCGAATTATATAGTTTATTTATATTTCGATAATTTTGTTTTGATTCGCGCTTGAGAAATTTATAATAGGTAGGAAGATTAACTTTATACTATTAACCATAAAAAAAATTTTTATGGTTCCCACGAGACTGAACTCCAACTTATTCTTTTGTTTCTCACCACTACACCCTATGGTTTCCAGATCACCCAAGTCTTGAACTTGTCCAATAACATCTACAGTATAACCTCTTTAAATTAATAATCTATAAATTAATATCTCTATAAATTAATATAATTTCATAGTCCCAAATTGAATTTTTGATTCAATTAATATCTCGATAAATTAATAATCTCTATAAATTAATAAAAAATTTAGTTTTGGTATAGTCCCAATATTATTAATTTATAGAGATTTCACTGTAGATAAAAATATACTCGTGTTAGATAGATACACAACAATGGAGATAAGTTATAAAAATGAGAGAAAACTGACCAATAAAAAAATTATTAACATTTATGATTCAATATAATATAGTTTTAAAAATAAAAGAATTGTTCATAAATATAGGGAAGAATATTATCATTTAGGTTTTGATCCGCGCCTAGAAAACATTATCATTTTGATTACACTTTTACAAAATGAAGATACTAAATCATAAATCTATACAAAACGATAAACTTACATTTGCATCACAAATGATTAGTTCCATGGTCTCCCCTATGTCTTTCATGAAATGTCTCCATGCATGAAAGATTTTGACTTGGATGCGACATACAGTATTCCTCGGTTTTATATCACGACAACTACAAATTATTCGCCAGTTTTGTTTTAAGTTTTTCAGTGAATTATGAATATAGTGGTTAAAATAGGCTATATTTATAATAGGTATGGATGATATACATTTAGGTTATGCAAGTGTAGGAAAGAATATTTAGACGATTTTAAAAAAAATATCTCTCTCGAGGAATAAGGAATATTTCTTGAAGATATTTTGAATAAGTTAAGAAGTTTAAAGTTTAACAATTAATGGTAATACAGCTACGGTAAGTTACCGAAATTTATGGAAATCAAACAAAGAATAACTAACCACGATATTGATTGTGGTTAATTTATAAACTTGTAGATGAAGTAATTCATTTATTTTAGTACGAAGATAATTATAGAAAATAGTTTTTGTAATATTTTCTTAACAAAACGTATCTCATCCATTAAATGTCACCATGAGAAAGATGATATATCGACATATGAAGAAAGATAATACGAAAATATTTGAAATTATCTTGCATATAACAAATTTAGTTATTATTCAATAACAACCTTAATATATTATTTAAATATTTTAAAAATCAGATATCAAAGATATTACCAAGATCTTTTCTAATATTGCATTTTGACAATATCTTTTAATATCTTTTTTAGTAAAATATAAATATTTATTGTTTTAATATTTATTTTAAATAATAGAATTTACTTTTAAATATTATTACAACTAATTTTAATTCATTTGGATTTATTAAATAAGAAATACCATTACTATAATATTTCTAAATACGTTATTCATATTCATAATTAAATTAGTACAATAAATAATATATATAATAACTTAATTAAAATTATTTTATAAACTATAAATTAAAAGAATTACATATTCATGACAACATATATTCATAGAGTTTACAACATACTTCAATTTATTAATGCAAAATATTAAAATATAATTTAGTATATTTTTATTTGATAAAAACAATATTATTTTTTGTTGATTTTATTATACAGTATATTGAATTATATATTATGATTTAAAATTACAATTTATTTTATAATAAATATTTATGTAGTCAATCTATAGATTAAAGCCGTAATATAAAGTTTATAAGACAATATAAATGTATGAAATATAATATGGAATATGGTTAGAGTAATTAATGGGAATAGAGAGAATAAATCGGGTATATTTAATATGTGATATGATTTGTAACAATTGATATATATATAGATGTAAGACCAAAAAACAAATTACCAAAATGTCATTAATGAGGATGCACATAACTTCCATCAGTCGATTTTTCAAGGGTGCCTTTACTTTTAATAGTATAGATCTTCACCGAGTGAATCAGTTGGCTTTCTTTGACTTATATATCTATTTCCATGTGACTAAATGATTTTATTCTGTATACCGGCGCTTTGATTAATGTGACCATTTTTTTACCATTGCGATGAGGTAGATAGCATCCATGGCGAAAGGTGTCAACAATGAATACTTTTAAGTACGATAATACAGTATGAAAATAGTTAATGAAACCAAGATATCGTCACATGTTACTCCTTTGCGTTTCCTTTTTTATGTTTACCTTTCACCAAACGTTTTGGTTTCTCTAAAATGATATAATCGTCTTGGTCAGTCAAACAAATGATAAAAATAATCGTCCTGATCATCTCAAATGAAATGCTGGTGAAGTTCATGGTTCTTGTTATGGTGAAGTGTCTAATAGGTCTTCGGACTGTAAAGGCTGTTATGAGCCAACTAAAATCATTGCCGGTCATCTCAAATGACATGCTCACAAGTCACACACCAGCTAAAGTATTTTAAATATAAATAAGTCAGGAAAATATTAAATAAAAGTTTCAAAAAATAAAAATAAAGGAAATAATAATAAAGATGTAGTTAACAATAATAAACACATGTTAACTTTTTCTTTTATATTTATTTTAAGTTTTCCTTCACCAAGATATGTTTATACAAATCCAGAACAAGAACTGGACTGCACTCAAAACAAGACAAGTACATGTATAAAAAAACACGAGTTGAATCACAATAAGTAACGAAGCTGTTTATTAAGTACGTGTAGACATAGAACACGAAATGAATCACAATAAGCATCAAAACTGTTTATTCAGTTGTATGCATTGTATATCATTGTGAATTTTAACACATTGTATATCAATGGATAAACAATCTTATTTCAAAAAATCTTGACCCAATAATATACAATGTATACCCCTGAATAAGGTAAATTGAATTCAAAAGTGCATATGTTGCCAGTAATTGACACTGAAAACGTATTGCTATCTACCTTGGAAACAAACTTAATAATGATATAAATGATCAATTGATCATGACTATTGTGTTAGAAGTCCTAGTTCGAGTGATTCCAGAAACAAAACTAATGTTATTATTATTTTTTTATCAAACCAATTTCCATTTAATTTAGAATAGTTCAAACTCCATTAGAGGAGGATAAAATAAAGCCACAAAGAGCCAACAACAATGAGAAAATAATAAAACAGGGGATAAAATTGATACAAATGACAACACAAAACCACAAAATTGCATAACAATATTTCTTAAACTTCTTGAATACTTACATGTCTAGTGTAATCCAAAAGATCACAATCACTGCACCAAAAGCAAAGGACATTAGTTGGGAAGAAAATCCTTGCAATACCAACAACACTTAAGCTTCCAATTCACTCCATACAAGAGGAAGTATTGGGAAAAGAAACTGCTCCAAACAGAAGACAACAAAGCCGTCAATATCCATCAACACCATATTCACCAAGTGAACTATGCCAATGAGTTTCTCTTGCAACAGTGACGAAGAAGAGAAAAAAAAATCACAACATCAAAAGCTAAACCGGATACATCAACAAAACTACATACTGCAGTACGAGATCAATGCCACTATGAGGCACAATGATAGAAGTGAAGGACAATCTATCCATCAGTACATCGTCAACTAAAACCAGAGACTACATGTCTAGTGTCTTCCACACAACTTGCATTCCAACCCATTCAACAGAATAAAGGTAGGCTGAGAGTGATAAGCAAAGGTAAACCTGGGGGACCATACAAGGAAGCGGAAGAAGAATGTTAAGATAAGATCTGAGAGAAGACCAGTGCACGCTTTGACAAATAGACATGTATACCACAGGAAGTGTTACGGCCCTAAACCCAGTAGCTGAGCCGGAGGTCCATCCAACACCCACTCACCCACTCACCCACCTAAGACGCCAAGTAAAACATGTGTGCACTAAAAATGACATATCTTGTAAACAAGGAGGGTTTAAATCATGAAAAAAAAATTCACGGATTCTAAACTCAATAAGAATTTGACGCCAGTTGGAATTTCAAGAAAAGACCCATGGATCAAGAACTTAATAATTTTACAACACAGAGGTATTCCAGTCCATTCATCTGCGAGCACCATCCGAATTTAGAAGGAGTTTCAAGCCCAATAAAGGAACGGCCTGAGCCAAAACCGATCATAAAAGTCAATAGTAGTTTGTCAGATTTCCAGAAATCCCAAAACCATGAGAAGGAGACGAGTAAACTAGGAGATATGATCAATTTTCCCAAACCAGCTCTACACATGCCTTATTTGGAAGATTCGGGTTATGCCTCAATCCAATCTGAAGAAAGACGACCAAGAGAGCTTATACATCATTCAGAAGCACTCCAAAATAACCTAAGGAGCACCAGAGAACATGGGATCAGGCGGATCTCAATCAGACCAGAAGATGAAACCGGTTTGCATCAATTGGCCAAACCGACAACAATTGAAGAGAGTCTTACACCAATTCGATTTGGTCCAATCCAAAACTTTCTATGGAGGCCAGGAGATACTATAGACCATTCAGAAGGTATCCATGACATCCTCAGATGCACCAGCACCCAGGAGATCAGGCGGATCTCTTTCTCCATCAATCTTCCTCATTAGACAGCATTTACACAAAATGCCTTGAATGAGATTTTGAAGATATTTGCTCAAAACCAACGGCCATACTATCTTTTGTTAATAACAAGGAGTATTTCAAGAAGGCTTGAAGATCATGTACACGTCCAGAAGCTATCCAGATACAAGACTCCATTAATTCTTTTGGAAGAAGGCATAATTCAAGCTAAAGGCAATATTCCATGGAGCCTTCAAAGCCTTTGTTTCCAAGCTTTTGATTTTGAGTTTATTTCTTTCCTTTTATCATTTTAAGACTGTTAGAGTATGTCCCTGTCGATCCTATAAAGCTCTTGTCTTTGTTTCATTGTAAACCACCATTGTTTCCCATCTTGAAAGTAATATGCAGTTTTTCTAGTTTATATTAAAACTATCTTAAGTCTTTAGAGTTTGTGAGAATCAGCTCCAGAGCACCTTGACTTATCAAGAATACTGTCCATAGTGTCTTGTGGCGTCCTCAATCCATCCATTCTTCCATCCCATTCGTTTTTCCAAGCTTGAGAGTGACTTCAGTCCAGCAAGCTTTGCTCAATCTCATTCCACTGCAATCATTTATTGATTAGGCTGAGAGAGACTTAAATCCAGCAGCCTGATTCCATCCTATCATTTGTTTATTTACTTTTTTTTATCATTCATCTTGCATATCAATCATCCATATTTCTACCCTTAAGTTTTGTTTGATTTCTTATTGTTTTACATCTTGTTTTCACCTGTTTTCATTCAAATCTAAAAATCCATAAAAATCATATATTTTTATTGTTCTTCATTTCTAATGTTATTTATCTTCTGTTCATAATTTTTAAATCATAAAAACTTATAAAAATCGTTTCACTTGTTTCAGGTACAATTACAACCCTCACCCTCGCCCCATAAGCCCTTATCGGTGTACCGGAACCATCCCATCAGGAACCTTCGATCCTCTCTTGTGCAGTCTGGTTTCCAGCATGTAACATTTGGTATCAGAGCCTAAGACTCCTGAATCAGGTTCATTATATCCTTACATTTATATTTGTTTTCATTTGTTTTGTTTTTATAAATAAAATAAAATGAACGTTTCTGCACTTTTGTGTTCTTATTGCATTCATAAACCAGAAAAAAATATAAAGAGGAAGACAAGTTTATCTCGTGTAGATAATTTAGGATTCAAGTTTTTCTTTATTAGTTGTTTGCATTCATTCTCCCAACTCCACTTACCATAAATAGTTTTGTGCATTCATTTCAAAAAATCTGCATACCATAAAGTTTCTTGTTTGAATCTTTCATTAAAAAAAAATAAATAAAAAGGCATATTATTTATTTTCGTGCATAACATGGTTGCTTTTGCATTTTAAACTTGCATACATAAATAAAAATAAAAATATCATTCATCATAGTTTATAACATTTTGGTCCAGCATATTGTTTCACTTTGGTTTATTGCATTCTTAAACTAAAAACTCAAAAAACAAATCAGTGTTAGTTTGCATTCCATATTTTCTTGACCATTGTGTTTATCATCATATCATATATTCCATTTCGATTTTGCATCCAGAAAACCAAAAGAAAAAAAATTATTTTGCATAATTTATTTCATTTCGGTTCAATCAACATTTTTCTCGGTTTAGTCTTAATTAGTTTGCATTTGGTTACTTATCTTTGGTTCGACCAGAACTTCCCTATCCTTCACTTGCTCTTTAAAATTTATTTCAGGAAGCCATGGAAGGAGCAGAACACGGCCAAACCCTAAGGGATACACTGAGCTAACAGTTCGAATCTTTACAAAATCTCAAAAAATAGATTGCCCAATTGGAGAAAGGAAATAAAGCACAAGTCCAACACCACAGCATGAAAAAAAAAGATTTGGAGATGCACCAAAGGCTGTTTATGTCGAGCCCAAGCCCCCAAATCCTTCAAGGATCCACCAGAAACCAACTTCTAAAACCCACAGCCATATTGTTGATAATTCTCGGTTTGATTCTAGTTTTGTTGCTGATAAAGTTAAAAATCTTTACATTTTCAGGAAAAAGAGGATATCTGAGATGGGAGAGGAACCTTTATGAATGGTTTCACTTCAAAAACATATTGAGAAAAGAGAGGCTAGCTTATGCTATTGATCAACTTAGAGAAGAAGCATTTAAATGGTGGAAACAAGAAGAAGATGATAGAAGGTTTTACAAGGAACCAACTATCAAAATGTGAAGAGCCCTTAAAGAAGTCATGAGAGTTGAGTTTGCACCAAGTTTTACAAGCTCTGAAATCTAGGAGCTGTACCCAAGGAGGTATCCAACTTATGGTTCTAAAGAGGCAAAGAGAGAAGTTCCACAAGAAGGCTATATATAGAAGCTTGATCCATCAAGACCAGATTCGGCCAAACCAAAGGCCCACGGTTTTCAGTGATCATTACCAGCCTTATGAGGTCCAAAAGGCCATGGAGAAGAAGAGAAGTGTCAGCCAATACACTTTGATCAGGTCCAAAGAAAACCCAGAACAATGTATTGTCCAAGTAAAGGTTATAATGGTAAGTCCTATACTTGATAATTTGGTTTATAAGTCATCTCCCACTGGTATGAAACACTTGTCTTTGTCCAAGAGTGTTAAGACAGGTCCTCAGGCCCAGAAAGACATGATCTCAACATTCTTGTTGGAATCCAAAGCTGTCCACGATTTAATTCCAAGGAATAATGAGATTCCATACTCAAAGAAAGAAGTGGAATCAAGCCAAGGTAAGTCCTTTAACTCAGTAAATTTAAATCATCAGACATGTCATATATGTCATAAAGGAGGACACTTTGCTAGTTTACCCCACTGAGAAATCATTGATAGAAACATCACTAGAAATAAAAACAGATTTATTTAGGAAAAGTGATAGTTTTATTCAATCTGATTTATTTATTCAAAATTCTTGTATGATGCACTTGTCTTTGTCAAGAGGTGTTGTAACAGGAATTAAGGAGCAAAAATTCACTAGATGAGAACCGCCAGACATTACCCATGTGATGGACGAGAAGCTGGTTCAAAGCACATTGCAGTCCATGCTGCTTAAGGAAGCAAAACCAGTAACGGAAGTATCAAGTCAAGGTAGGTGTCTAACACCACCTTTATATACTGGTTCTGAAGTGTTTGTTCTTGGTATAAGGATCCAGAATGAAAGCCCTATGCTCACTCAAGTGCCAAGGGCCGAGCCTAACCATGAGTTCAGTCATGAACCACCTAACAAGTGGAAGCCCAAAACTGAACAATGTGTTGTTCAAATGCCAAGGTATAAGGTTTGTTTCACATTTTCCCAGAGATTTATTATTAACTCCATGACAAGATTAATGCACTTGTCTTGTCTAAGAGAATGTGAAATATTTTCAGGAACCAAGGATGAGTACACTGCCCCAAAAGAAGAGACACCAACCATGATGTTATAAGATGTTGTAACAATGCCATTAAAAGACAGCCTAAGAGAGGTAAGTGTCTCTGATTTAAAATCCTCCTTATTACTTGATTACCCAGGTATAATGTACTTGTATTTTCTAGAAATTTTTGATCCAGGAATAAGACAAGAAGATGGTCTTACCAGCCTAGGTGAAAAGTTGCAAGAAAGGCAGCCATCTAACCAAAGTTGTCTAAAGAAGAAAATAATTCTTCAACTTGTGGAAGCTATCAAAGTAAGTCTGGAAATTTCATATTTTGTTATCAGTGTCCAAACACAGATATAATGCACTTGCTTTTTGTCCAGAATGTTGAGAAATTTTCAGGTTACAAAGAAATAAGCTTCAAAGATATCCCACAAGATGATCTTTTGTTGCTAGGAGGATCAAATCCAGGAGGCCAGAAACGTGGCTACCCACACCTTTAAGGAGTACTCCAGAATATATGCAATGTCTAAGTCCATAGAAGAGGCGTGATCCTTTCTTATCTTTTCAAATAAGAGCCACCAGATGCACCATGCATCTCCAAACAAAAATCGTATCAAGGTAAGGTTCTAAACTCTCAAAGGAGGATGGAACCTAACTTACTCTATATTGGTACTTGTTTTACAGTTTCGAGTTCAAAACCTTTTCAAGAGGGAGGGAATGTTACGGCACTAAACCTATATTGGTACTTGTTTTACAGTTTCGAGGTCATCCAACATCCCACTCACCCACCCAAGGCGCCAAGCAGAACATGTGTGCATTAAAAATGCCATATCTTGTAAAACAGGAGGGTTTAAATCATGAAAACAATTTTCATGGATTCTAAACTCAATACAAATTCCACCCCAGTTGGAATTTCAAGAAAAGACCCACGTAACAAGAAGTTAGGAATTTTACAAGACAGAGGTGTTCCAGTCCATTCATCTGCGAGCACCATCCGACTTTAGAAGGAGTTTCAAGCTCAATAAAGGAACGGCCCGAGCCAAAAACCGATCATAGAAGTCAATAGTATTTTTTCAGCTTTCTAAAAAGCGCAAAACCATGAGAAGGGGACGAGTAAACTAGGAGATATGATCAATTTTCCCAAATCGGCCAAACCAGCTCTACACTTACCTTATTTGGAAGATCCGGGTTTTGCCTCAATCCAATCTGAAGAAAGACGACCAAGAGAGCTTCTACATCATTCAGAAGCACTACAAAATAACCTAAGGAGCACCAGAGCACATGAGATCAGGTGGATCTCAATCAGAGCAGAAGATGAAATCGGTTTGCATCAATTGGCCAAACCGACAACAATTGAAGAGAGTCTTACACCAATTCGATTTGGTACGATCCAGACCTTTCTATGGAAGACAGGAGATACTCTAGACCATTAAGAATGTATCCATGAAATCCTCAGATGCACCAGCACCCAGGAGATCAGGTGGATCTCTTTCTCCATCAATCTTCCTCATTGGACAGCATTTACACAAAATGCCTTGTATGAGATTTTGAAGATATTTGCTCAAAACCATCGGCCATATTCTCTTTTATTAATGACTAGGAGTATTTCAGGAAAGGTTGAAGAACATGGACACGTCCAGACGCTATCCAGATACAAGACTCCATTAATTCTTTCGGAAGAAGGCATAATTCAAGCTAAAGGCAATATCCCATGGAGCCTTCAAAGCCTTTGTTTCAAAGCTTTTGATTTCGAGTTTATTTATTTCCTTTTATCATTTTATGACTGTTAGAGTCTTTCCCTGTCGAGCTTATAAAGCTCTTGTTTTTGTTTCATTGTAAACCACCATTTTTCCCATCTTGAAAGTAATATGCAGTTTTTCTAGTTTTTTCTTAAAACTATCTTAAGTCTTTAGAGTTTGTGAGAATCAGCTCCAGAGCACCTTGACTTATCAAGACTACTGTACATAGTGTCTTGTGGCGTCCTCAATCCATCCATTCTTCCATTCCATTCGTTTTACTAAGCTTGAGAGTGACTTCAGTCCAACAAGCTTTGCTCCATCTCATTCCACTGCAATCATCTCTTGATTAGGCTGAGAGAGACTTAAGTCCAGCAGCCTCATTCCATCCTATCATTTGTTTATTTACTTTTTTTTATCATTCATCTTGCATATCAATCATCCATATTTTTTCCCTTAGTTTTGTTTGATTTCTTATTGTTTTACATCTTGTGTTTCACTTGTTTTCGATTAAATCTAAAAATCCATAAAAATCATATCTTTTTATTGTTTTTCATTTCTCATATTATTTATGTTAGGTTTTAAACCTATTCTTAGTGCTTAAACTTAGAATGAAATCAAATACCAAAACTGTCTTTATTCACTCTGAAAAGAAACGTGATTCCTAAGAACACAATAGAGATTACAAGATGATAATCAAAGCAAAAACACTCTCTCTTTCTTGCTAATGAAACCTAATATCTATCTCTCTTTCTCGTTCTTGCTCGGATGATTAATAACTCTGACCACCAATCTCTATTTATAGCCTTACCATCATCTTAAATTTTCCTTTTTCCTAATTGCTTTAACATATTCTTCGACCGACACCAACATGATAAAGGAAATAGCTGATTGTTTCTTTTCTTTGTGCAGGACATTTTATTTGGGCTGAAATTGTAGAATTGGGCCAAGACAGAATTGGGCCTTTATCTCTACAATCTCCACCTAAGACCCACATTGCTGTCTCTTCTGGTCACCATCAACGATGGCTATGCGCGTTCATTCTTCTTTCTCTACGATAAGAAAAGTGATCTGAGCCGATGAACACTTAGCCAAGTTTCTTAACCCTTAAACAACCTTTCTCCTGAACGCTATGAGTATTCTATTCTCCTCAATTCGAAAACCAAAACCTTCACAACTCACCGATCTGAAGAATCAGTAAGTCCGATGACAACTTCGCCGGTGAATCACTGCTCCTCCTCGTTGTCTTTTTTTTGTGTCACTCTCGAAGATCAAACCAGAACGGCTATTCTTTCCATCTCATTTTCACCGAGAAACCCTAAGATAGTGATGACGTCTCATTGACGAAACCTATCGTCAACGACTCATGTAGCTCGTACGCAGATACTCTGTCTTCAACCTTTCTCACTTTGATTCTGGAGATCAATTGCACTACCAAATTCTTCAGCTCCTTCTTTGGCAAACGATAACCTTACCTCTGAATATTCTTTTTGGTTACACTCGTAATCCTAGAAGCTCTAGATTTCTTCTTCTATTTCTGATTAATGAGATTTCCTTTTGAATATTGCAGGTGATCGATTGATTTCTCAGACTTTTCCGGGTTACTGCAGCACTCTGGTAAGCTTCTCTGAGTTATGAGTTACTTTGGAATGGTAGATTCTTAATCTCTTTCTGATTTTGATATCAAAATTCTTGATTGGATTTTCCTTCCACGTTCTGGTTGTTCTGGAGATCCTCTGTTACTCTGTGAAACTTGTTTCAACTTCAACATCCTGCTAAAGTGATCCACTTTCTTTTTAACCTGATTAAGACAATGCTCTTGATGTTATACTTATTTGGTGATCTTCTTTGTTTTTTCGGTTGTGGTACTCGTCTCCCTTCAGCTCTCCTTGGTAATTATCCTCCACCATAGCAGCTGTTTAAGATGTTCTCTCCGGTGATCTATTTTTGACCTAGATACTCGTCTCCCTTCAGCTTCTATTGCTGTTTAAGACGTTTTCTCAGGTCATTCCTTCACTTTAAATTTCCTTTTAAAGTATTATTCCTCATCCGATCTTCCAGAACTTTTGAGTTAATTTTCTTTTGTTTCAGCTGCTCCACCTTGAGCCTCTACCTCGCATCTATGCTCACATGTAACCTTCTTTAAACTCCACCTACTTGAGTTTCCCATTATCAATATAAACCTGAAACTTGCTTGTTTCTTTTTCTCTGTCTCTGTGAGCTTTGAGACAGCGTTTGGTAATGTGGTTACCTGGAGCGTCTTTCTTCTTAGGCGATTATGGAATCGCAGGGAACCTGAAACTCTTTTCCAGGTACTGTGTTTCTTTGTAACTCATCTTGATTATTATTGGTATGGATCTCAAATAGAGTTGCAGCTCCTTTAACTCTATCTTCGAAGATCCCATCTTCCAATATTATTGAAACTTTTCCCTCAGCTTCATCCTCAAGTTTCATATCCACGGTCTCCTCAACCTCCTTCCAAAACTTTTGATCCTTGCTTTCCTTAATTTCCTCATAGGTTTTAGGTTCTTCTTTCGTATCAGGATTTTCATGTGCAGCCAAAATCTGAGTTAAGATACCATCATTTTTATGCCTTACTTCATTTGCAAACAATAGGTCATCCCTTGAAGCTTCTGTCCGAGATTCTTCACTACTCGCCTTAGACTTAATTTCTTCTGTTTTTTTTCTGTCAAGAAAGAGTCTCCACTTTGAGCTGATGAGTCTTTTGTTTCAAAACCATATGGAGTAGGTCCCTGAATCAGATTTCTTGCAAAAGTCACCTTCTCTGACTTCGTCTTTATGATTCCTTTCTCCATTCGTGGCATGTTTTTCTCACTCTTAGTAATTGTGCCTTGTAGATAATAAACTCCATCGTAATATTTCCCTGATATTACCTTCTTTTTATCTTTGTAAAAGTGCACCATGAAATTGCTTCCTTTATACTTACAACCTGATATTTCTAACATCCCATAGGAAATTAAATTTCTACTCACCTCTGGTATGTGTCTAACACCCGTGAGTATCACTTCAGAGCCATCTGAACTCTGAATCTTTATTTTCGCAATTCCCTTGATGTCACATTGAGTGTTATTAGCCATTAACACTGAACCACCGTTGAGCTCCTTAAAATCAAACATAACCTCCTTGTTTGATGTACTATGATAAGAACATCCAGAATCCAAGATCCAATTTTGTTTAGTGTCTTGCACACTAGCTGTTAACACTAACGGCTGCTTCGGTTCTGTCGCTATGTTTGTAGATTCTCTATGTCTCCTTTCAGAACATTCTCTTTTCCAATGTCCTTCATCTCCACAAATAAAACAACCTGTTTTGTTTTTAACGTACCTTTGTCTTGATTTAGATCTGCCTCTGCCGTTAGACTTTCCTCTCCATTGATTTGATTTCCCATCATAATCCCTTTTCTATGATCTGCCCCTTGATTCCACATATAAATCCTATGCGTCCGACAATGGATTTATTCAGAAATCCCTTCTCTTTTAACTCACTTCTTTGGAGTATGCTGAATTAATCACATTGTTCCTTTTCCTTAATTGCTTTAACATATTCTTCAAGCGCATCAACATGATAAAGGAAATAGCTGATTGTTTCTTTTCTGTGTGCAGGACATTTTATCTGGGCAGGAATTGTAGAATTGGGCCAAGACAGAATTTGGCCAAAACAGAATTTGGTCTTTATCTCTACAATTTACCGTCTGTTCATCATTTTTAAATCATAAAAACTTATTAAAATCGTTTCACTTGTTTCAGGTACAATAACAGCCCTCACCCTCGCCCTATAAGCCCTTATCGGTGTACTGGAACCTCCGATCCTCTCTTGTGCAGTCTGGTTTCCAGCCTGTAACAGGAAGTAAACGCCCATAGGCAAAAGGAGTGTCACCAGCTGACGCAAGAGGAGCACCACCACCATTAAGCTTTGTCACCATTGCTGGACAAGCAAACATCAGAACAAAGGTTTGGGTAAACTCTTGAAGAGAGATCTTGACAAAGAGTGCTGAGATGTCTGGAGAGGAGCAAGGAGATAGGCAGCATCTGGAGGGTCTGGAGTTTCCGGTGGAGTGATGAGAGAGAAACCTTCAAACAAAGGAAACTTGTATGGTGACAGATCTGGAGGAGGTCTGAAACACAACGAAGGAGAAGCAGTCACCATCAGAGCCATGGAGGAGGAGGAGCAGAGCTTCTTCAAGAGGATGCTGGAGGAGCGACGGAGCTAGGACTGAAGAGATCCGTCAAAAACGGCACACCTTGGGGTGCGGATCTGAGAGAGTCTGGAAAGCTTACATGTTGTAAGTTTTAGTCTAGAAAGCTTATCGGATTCAGTTATGAACTTCTTAATATTTTTTTTAAAAAAATAGATTTTTGTTTGATAGTTGTGCGGTAGTACATGAATAGAAACTTCAACTAATTTCCGAGTATATATAAAAAGTAATATTTTGCCAATTAAAACATTTTATAGTATGGCAAAAGACAATATTCTTACTAATAGTGGTTGATGTTGGATAGGAATCCATACCTTGATTTATATTCATTAGCTAGATAATTACATCTGAATGTGTATAGTACTGTATAGTTAGATAATTCATTAGCTGGATATCCACATTGATTCGCATAAGTGTTACATAGTAGTATGGTACTTTATAGTGGGGTATATCATGGATAGAAACTCTAACTAATTTCCGTATATATCTAAAAAGTAATATTTTTCCTTTTAGAACATTAGAGTATCTTTATCCCTTATAAAAAGGGGTGCTTATGGTCTTGGCCCACTAAAAACATAAGCATCCGACATTTCTGAATGTTAAGTAAGGCCGCGTTTTCTTTGTTGTTTGTACTGTTCACATACCCCACCGACACATGGCAACCTGTGATTGATTCCTTTTTATTTATTTTTTAATCAGACAAAAAATAATAATAACAAACACTCCAAATGGGGCGTTGGGTTACTGATGTTCTTAGTGTGACAAAATATAAAACTGTAACTAATAGTGGGAGTCCGTTGAGGGTGAGAAATATTTAAGAAATTATAAAGTGGTAATTAGACGTTTAATAAAGGAATATTGTCTAAGTAGATTATTCAGGACTTAGAAATACCTAAGCATTAACGAATTATTTGGTTATTTATTATTTATCTTATATATACATTATTATATTTATTGAGATTTAGAAAATTATATATACATTATTATATTTATTGTGCTTTAGAAAATTATCTTAATGAAAAAAATAGATATATTAAAAAATTAGTTTGGAAAGCGAAAAGCTTATTATTTATTATATATAAATTGATGGTGAAGATAATATAACTGAAGTACTTATGATACATTTTAAAATTATTTGATTTAGTTGATTAAGACTAATTTAAATCGATTTAAATTGACTGGAACGACTTAAATCAGATTTTTACAAAAAAATCGTTTCAGTTATGAATGATTTACCATCTAGACAATTTTCTGGTCGTTGTCTAAACTGATTTTTTGAAAAATTCAAATCTATAACTCGATTTATATTTGATTAGTCGACAGAGGCGGTTCTGACCCAAAATAAAAGAAGCACATGCTTGCGGCCATATTTCAAATATGGATTCAACCGGTCACAAAATTTATGTAAAATGTCTTTGGCCCAGTGGCTTAAAGGTTGGATATATCCCAACACATCATTGGTTCGTTACCATCTCTATGCTTGGGAATTTTTTTCGGCTGTTTTTAGTGGGTGACTTGTAGCCTTATAAAAACAAAGACCGACTCTGTTAGTCGGATATTCTATATGAAAGTCTATAAGAGGATATTCCCACACCGGATCAATTACGGTAACATGGTATATAGATTCTCAACTCCATACATGCATGGGATGAGGGGACAAATCAATATTTCCAAATAATATTCCAACTCATAATACCACAAATGATCATAGCTGAAAACCATGAAATTAACAAAACAATGGACAAATTATATTTATAGAATCAACGGCTTATTTGCCATTATAACCAAAATAGGAAAATTAGATTTGTAGGAAGAGATAGAAAGACGAGAAAGTGATTTTAGATTAGTAATTTTTTTTTGGTGTTATTAGATCTTGCCTAAAATCGATCAGGCTATTTTATGAAGAAGAAAACAACCGGGTTCATTGTATAAGTAGCGAAACGTATAAAACCATTGCTCATTATTTCCAACTGAGAAAAATGATAATAATAACTCTTTCAAAAGTAACATGGACATTAATAAAACGGAATATCACAGCTTCCATCAATTGCTTTTCTTTGGATTCAACAACTCTTTAAACCACTTAGCAGATTTCTTTGGGTATCTCTTACATCCATCTTTGAAGTCCACGTAAACCAACCCGAACCGGACGGTGTATCCCATTGCCCATTCAAAGTTGTCCAACAACGACCACGCAAAAAATCCCTTAATATTGGCTCCGACCCTATGTTATCATTTAACAAAAGCATTTGCAACATGTTACGTAAATTTATATATTTTCATATCCATTTAATTAATATGGTAAAATTATTTCCTAACATAACATAAAAAGCACTTACGAGATTGCATCTTGAACCATTTCGAGATGTCGAGCGTAGTAATCGATTCTGTCGTCGTCTTTAAGGAATATTTTGTCCGTGCTGAATTCATCTCTCCCTACAATATATATCGCCAAGAAACTAGAACTCAGTGTCGAATATTCATAAATATCAATCAAAGAAAAGCTCATGGTCTTGTTGTGAATTACCGTTTTCGGTTATGTACATGACCGGGTCTTTGAACTTGTATTTTGCATAGAGGACAAGATCACGAATTCCCTTTGGATATATCAGAAGCCAATCTGATGCAGCCTATGGAATATAAAATATATATATGGGTTTAGTCTCTTAAACCAACCTACAAAACTGAAAGATTTTAAGAGATTGGTCTAGGCAAGTACCTTTGGACCAATGGGAACTCCTTCTCTTACGCCTGATAACATATTTTTTTGGACTCATAAATATACATTTTAATTTGTTTTTAAATGGCAAAAAGAACTTGGATGATGTGAAAACAGACCTGTAACACTGGCACAAGGATCAGAGAACATTGTAACTTGTTCGGTGGAGCAGGGGACATCCTTTGCGTAAGTGGAAGAGTAATAATTGATACCAATGAAATCATATGAGCCCTTAAGCATCTTAGATTGTTGTGCAGTGAAAGTAGGCAACCGACCGCCTTTTACGTTGTTGACCATGTCAATTGGGTATTTACCGGTCACGAGTGGCTCCATGAAGTAGTCAAATGTGAAGGCCATGGCTCGTGCCGCTGCTAACCTATCTTCCGCCGATTCTGTATAGGGCAAGTTCCAACCCGCGTTCAACGCGATACCAACTTGACCCTTTTGAGATGCCTGTTGAACAACATTCAAGACCAGGTTTGTCAATGATTCATCGTAATGATTGTTTTCAGCCTAATTAGATTGCTATAAGAACGACCAGTTTTAGTAACTTAAGCAAGAGAGTAGAATCTTGTATTTTACTCACCTTGTATTTTTCTCTGTAGACTTGGACAGCGGCCCCGTGAGCAAGAATGAGGTTATGACCAACGATATAAGGCTCTGTGGCTCCATCTCCGGCGGTGCAGTTGGGGTTTGTGAATTTGGAGCATCTTCCAGGAGCCATTACACCTGCAACATACCCTTGTTGCACCACTGTTAATGGCTCGTTCAGTGTCATCCAGTGTTTCACTCGATCTCCAAAATTCTTAAAGCAAATATCCGCATAATCACGGAAATCGTTTCTGTTTCATCCAACAACAAAAAAAAACCCAATAAAATCAGTGAATTTCTTATTGTCATGTTAATTGTAAATTGTAATGGCTAGTTGAACTAGTCATTGGATGTTAGTACTAATGCTAAATAAAATTGAAGGTTTGAATTGAAGGACTAAGGACTTACACAATCTCTGCGCCACGAAATCCACCGTAAGCATCTTCAAGACCTTGTGGTGTGTCCCAATGAAACATGGTGGCAAAAGGCTTAATTCCTATAGACATTAAGATAACATTTACATTAATTACTGCTTGTATTGCGTTTTTGACTACAAAGCATATCTTATATTTGAAGGGTAGAAGATATGTTATTAGTCGTTATCTCACTAAGACTTTTTTTGAAGTCGAAAGATTCCACATGAAGTGTTATGACAGTGGCCAACATGTAATGTTTCCAAATTCGTACATGAAATCATTCGGAGGCAAAAAATAAAGGAAAATCATTTGGAGGCAGCCAAAATTGGTTGTCGGGTTGGCACGCATGAAATTAATTTTTGAACTTTGAAAATATAAATTTAAGGAAGATGCATCATTTTAAAAAGCCATTACAAGAAAATGTAAGTATATACAGTGGCGGACCCACTCTTTGACTTATGGTGTCAGTTGACACCACAAATAACAACAAAAATTTAATTTGTAGCCTATATTTCACGATACTCTGTGGTGTAGTGGTTAGATAGTTTAGGGATGAACCCACAAAAGTGGGGTTCGAGGCTCTACAACTGCACCTTGAAGCTTTTTTGACCCCACATATTTTTGTTTCTGGGNCCCACTCTTTGACTTATGGTGTCAGTTGACACCACAAATAACAACAAAAATTTAATTTGTAGCCTATATTTCACGATACTCTGTGGTGTAGTGGTTAGATAGTTTAGGGATGAACCCACAAAAGTGGGGTTCGAGGCTCTACAACTGCACCTTGAAGCTTTTTTGACCCCACATATTTTTGTTTCTGGGTTCGCCACTGAGTATATATGTATAAGCATAATACTGTGAAATAATTTTGTAATCAAATATCTCTAATTCAACATATAAATAAGTCTAAGTTTGAAAAAGATATTTTTAATCATATTTAAACTAAAGTAATGTGAAACAGAGAACGTTACTTTAGCCAGTCTGTCAAATTGTATGTTGTCTTTTACCTTTGGACAGAAGCTCATTGATCAGGTTGTTGTAATAGTCAATACCAGCTTGGTTTATTCCTCCTTTTAGATCTCCACCTAAGAAAGAAACAACACGTCAACATTATTGACACTTAAATAAATCAAATCCCCCTTCAAAGAGAAGAAGAAGAAGAACTTACGAGGCAATATTCTCGACCAAGAGATTGAAAATCTGTAAGCATTGAAGCCAATTTGATGCAATAAAGCCACATCTTCCTGTAATTCAATGTTTTAATAAATGATATAATCAAAGACTGGCTGGTTTTGAGGCTAATGAAAAATAAGAACAAACATTTTAACTTTACATATTTAATAACAAAAGATAATTACCTTGTAAAGATGGTAAGAGTTATCTGCAACAGACCCATTGCTACCATCCTTTATCTTCTCTGGAAAATTAGAATAAATAAATAAAAACATTATTTCAGTTTTTCGACAATACTCCCACTAAAGAATCAAAACAGAGTAGTTACCCTTTTTCGTTTTTTTTTTTCCAGAGAAATAATTCACATTTTGGTGATCAATCAATCTTTTAACAAGAACAAATTCACACATGTATAAACTTACTTCACAGATTTTAAATCTAAACTATTCTGTAGATCCTAAGAGCTGTGAGATTTAGATTTAAAATAAAACCTGGGTATTTTTCAGAGAAGGTATCCCAGATACTTGGTCCTCTACCATCTTCATGAGCACCTCCTTCAACCTGAGAAATGTCAAACAAACCCATAAACCAGCATTCAAGATATGAACATAGTAATTAGAAGAAACTAACAAAGAAATACCTGGTAAGCAGATGTTGCAGACCCAAAAATGAAATCTTCTGGAAAATCACTTCTTCTTAGCTTAGGTATTGAAGAGTTGTTCTCCGCTAGAACATTGGAGACCAAGACAATAAGCACTACTACTAGTAAAGAAGTATATTTTCCTCTCATTCTTAATTTTGTTGATGTTTCTTTTCTTCTGAGAAAATGAAGTGGGTGGGGTTTATATAAGGAAGAAAATTATGTGTTTGCACTGATTATGTGATTCTTTTATAAATAAAGAAATTTGAGAAATATAATCTGATAGGGAGAGAGAGAGAGTGTGTGACAAATTTTTTAATTGTTTTCTTTAGTAAATAAAAATTTCAACTAATCCTATCTAGTTATCTTTCAAATAGGGGAAACTAGCAAAACATTAGTTGAGAAAACGATCTTTATTAGCATAGTAGTTTTTTTAAAACCGGCATTGATTTTCTAAAATTTTATCTAAAGCTGAGTCATTTATAAAAAAAAGATTATATAAAGCAATGCATCACATTGCACGTCTTTCAGACAATTCCGGGTTGTGCTAATTTCTGTCAGGAACGTGAAAACGTGTTAGAGTTGATGAGACGTCAATATTTCGTCTTCTTGTTGCGAAAACGTCTTGTGAAGAAAATAATAGACTATAAACAAGCGTTTTTGTAACGGCTATTTATTTCAAATCTTGGTAAGATGAGATATTATATTCTTTGCATTATGTAAAGGGTTTTATTCACAATCACAGGTTGGTGTCGTCTGGAACGCGTTGGGGAGAGACTTCTCGGTCAAAATAATACTATACAACCTAACACCATATACCTGATTAATAATTAAGACTCTCTGATTTCCATGTGACAAAGCAAGTCAATGTTTTGGTTTAGTGGAATTTTTTTGAATTTTTAATGGTGAAATATGTAGTTTCTTGCGACTCTCTAATGAAGTTATCTAATTTAGTGATATGAAAGTAAATGATTTAATCTGAAAATTTATATAGATATTCTTTTTTTTTTTAATTAAATTTTACTAACACAGCTCAAAACAAATGGAATAACGGTTTCCATTACAAACCAAGTCAAACAAAATTATCCGATTTAAATGAATCTTAACTAGTGTCGCTCAATCCAATACCCCAACACTTTCCACTAGATCGAATACATAAACATTGAACATTGATTACTGTTCTCAACCATTTATATTTCTTCCTTTCAAAGAAACTTAACACTCTTAGAAAAATACAAATAATTGAAAGTCTTATAGACCACTAGGGGAAACCTTACTTTGGTCTATGATTTGTTTACATGGTTGTTTGTTTATTTGTTTATGTTTAGGATTATAATATGGTTATGTAGTGTTTTGTTTATTTTATATCGTTGTTTGTTAGATTTTGTGTGCCTATGTAACATTTTTTTATGTAGGAGGGTGGTGCATTTTTTTTTTGAATTTTGTTTATAACTATTAACATTTAACTGACAACTTTAAATTTTTATTTTTTGAGAAATTAAAATAGTGTTTGTAATTTTATCCCGAAATTAGAGAAAGTATACACCAACTTCGGATTCAACCTATTGATCATATAATAAAAATAAATTATTATTTGTTTGTAGTAGCAGTATGAATCACACTGGTTCGAAGTAACATTCAGGTTGTTTGTCTGTTTGGTTGTCATTGTTTATTTGTTTGTGAATAATTATATACCTCTGACATGGTATATACTTATTGATGTTCATTGGTTAATTAGAAGATATACAAAAAAATTCTCAATTTTCATAATTTTCTAGTTTCTTGTACTTAATTTAAATAATCTACTAAAATTTAATTTTCTACTGAATGTGTAGTAAGGGTTATGGAAATACTCATGTTACATCATTACACCATTCTTGCATTCTTGATTTAAAATATTTTAGTCTTGTATTGTTTTTTATTTGTTATCAGACAAAATTCTATAATCTTGTAAGGATAATCTTTTTTTTTTGTAAGGATAATCTTATAGCTGGACTTTTGAGAAGAAATTCTAATCATGTATAGTAACTGTCCAGACGTCATATTATGCAACGTCTGGGTAATTTAAAGCAAATGCGGTACAAAATTTCTAATCATACTATAAGATGATTATGCAACGGTAGAAAATTTAGAGCAAAATTCTAATTCCCAAAGAATACTAATCCAGAAGTCATATTATGCAATGGTAGAATGTGTATCATATTTAGAAATCTTCATCATCTTCCTTAGCCATGTATTTAGCAAGAGTTCCTCCTCTTGCTGTTTCATCTCTCTCCTCTTCTCCTCACTCTCTTTCTTCATGCGTGTTTGGCGGGAACCTCGACACTCTTACCGTTTCGTTGTGCACGTTCAAGCAGAAGGCAATCATCGAGTTAACACACATTCTGCGGCTCGTTAGTGGAGTAGATATCTCTTGTCTCCTTTGAGACCATAAAACCGTTCTAGTCATGTTACGTCGATTTTTCCGTCTCTTATGGCTTAGCCACTATGCTTTCTGCATCTACCACCGGGTGTGCAGAGTTTAGCCTTAGCTTCTGGGAGACGTCTGTAGAGTGATTCTTGAGTAGGAAATGCCGATGTTGTATAGTCATGTTTTGAGTATGTCGAAACCTGCCTATGTGGTTGTGAGTCCTGTCTTCATAAAATTTATTTGCAACCTCTTTTAGACGTTTCCCAAGAGCTCCAAGTCACCAATCCTCACTGCCTGACAAAATTCAACACTTTTTAGTATGAGATCCTTATATTAGAGTCGTTATTATATTATGCAATCTCCATCAAACTTAATGGTACCATTACATGTACATGGTGATCACCTATAAGGTTAACTAAATTAATTAGTGCGTCTTCACTTGGTTCAAAATCTATTGATTTCAAGTTCAGAGATATGATGATTAAGTGCCTGCAATAGTCATCAGTGATATATTCAAAAACAAAACAAAAAGTCTTCACAGAGAAACTTACATCACTGAAATCTGAAATCAAATTTGAGAGTACAGAATGCAATTTAGATATATAAGTTCCTGGAGTTTCAAACCTCATGGCGTTGCATTGGAACTGGACGTTTAATGCTTTTGCTTTCGTGAGAAGATTTATTGGTCTCAAGCTATTGAGTATCTGGTAATTCTTTCCATGGTAATAAATGAAAGCAAATTCTTTAGTAACCAAGCTGTCTCCTCAACAAATGCAAGACGTCTTTTTAGATATAAGTTTTACCAGTTCTTTGTGTTTCCAATGCAGATGCATATTCTCGATGACCCCGTCGGAAACACCACAGATACCTGTAACGAAAAAGTAATTTCAAATACAATGTAAATATAAGAACATAATGAGCGAGTG
This sequence comes from Eruca vesicaria subsp. sativa, assembly GCA_932364175.1. Lineage (NCBI taxonomy): Eukaryota > Viridiplantae > Streptophyta > Magnoliopsida > Brassicales > Brassicaceae > Eruca > Eruca vesicaria. The sequence goes on along the minus strand of CAKOAT010214155.1, from coordinate 19,187 downwards.
AAGCCTAGCAGAACATACATACAAAGGCAGCATTTGAATGGAATAAAAAAGTTGACTGTGGAGGTTAGCATAAGTGAGGGTTCATAGAAACAATAATATAGAAAGCTACAATAACCAAGTGGTATGAAATAATAACTATCAAAAGATAAACATGTTGGTTAGAATGTGCCTCAAATCTTGGTGCTTTTGATCTCAACTTATTTGCTTGGTCATAAAGGTTCTAGAGTAGATAGTTGCGAAGAAAGAGACTAAGAGGTGTCTCCTGCATCCACAATGAAAACAGTTAGTCATTGAATTACTCACCCACGAATCTCAAAAAGATCACCAGTCATCTCATGACTCAAAGAATATTAAAAACACAACCTTGAAGAGTTCCCAGAAATTGAGAACAAACGATCTCGGATTCATAGACAAAAATATGACTTACATTCACATTCACCATGAGCATATCAGCCACATGAACTCCCCAACGCGCCTAACCTTCCTCACTTTCCCAGAAACGAAACAGCCTCACCTCGACAATGGAGGAGCACCGGCCTGGACTTCAAATCGGAAAGAAACACTCTAGAATTATGATAGTCAGTAGTAAGATATGATGATTTTCAGAGTACGAAGCATACCTATTTACACTTGTAGATAGCCGATTCTCAGTAGCTTACATCATATTGATGTCGAGATCATGGGGGAAGAGTTATTAAGACGATAAAGGGAACAGATCCGTGATTGGTGCAGCAAAGAGGAAACAAACCGATATGCAAAGCTACCCCGATCTGTCGTCGTGTTGAGAGCAGATTCTGTCAAGAGCCCTAAGAGATTGACGTCGGCGTATTAGAGGTGGGTTTCAGATTAAACGGACTGTCCAATCAAATTTAGTCTAAGACCTGGATCAGTGAATAAGCCCAACAGCACTAAGAGAGGTCTTAAGAAAACGCTGCGTACAGAAAGGTCAGGACACGTGTCCAATTCTCTTAATCTTATTTTATGACATCACTTGATGATGTGGGGGAAGGAGAAGAGAGTTGAGCTCTTCTTTATATATAAAGATATACAAATTTATTAGTAGTATAAATTTATATGCAAACAAAAAGAATTATGTCAAGCTGTATAAATGAAAGATTATTAGTTAATCAAATTTATTCTCTCCTTTGTTTTATCAAAACTATGGGTTCTTTGATGATTTTTTTTTTAACACAACACATGGGGGTTCTTTTTGATGATTAGTTTTCAAATAATTGAAGTTCTAAAATAAGATTGCTTAAATTAAGGAAAACATAGCTATAGCATGCGGGGCCAATAAGCCTAACGGCCTCTATAAGATTTAAGGCCGAAACGTTTTCTTGGGGGAGTTTTTATAGTGACTAAATCTTGAATTTTGAACTTGAAACCAAACACTTCAAGAATTGTGATTAGATTATTTAACCCAAAACTTTTATATCCTAAGTTTCATAGGACTTGCAAGTACACAAGAATGTACATAAACATATATACATACATTCAGCCATATTCAGACAACTCTAAGGATGAAAAAAAGACAGGGTTAACATTAACATTTTTAATGTTTCAAGAATCTTTCGTTTACCTTAGCCTCCTTCTAGACCTGGTCTGAGGTCCACTATTTACATCTTCTGTTCTTCTCGTAGACGATGAGGCAGATGTAGCAACTTGAGTAGGGTTAAGAGTTTGGCTTCTCGTGGCAGTAGAGGAGCCCGGAACAACAAAATCTCTAACTGATGATGAACCTGCCGTCTCTGAGGAGGCATTGTTACTTCGGTTTCTCTGAAGAGAAGAACTAATCTCAGCAATACGAGAAGACCTACGACGATTTCTTCTCAAACTAGTTGTGTCAATAAAACTATCAACATCATCAAAAGGTGGTATCTCCGAGGTATGAACTACAAGACTTGGGAAAGAAGCAAAAGAAGGCAATAACCTCAAAGGTGGATGAAGATGTTGTTGCTCACCTCCTCCACTGGTTACTATAGAATCAATAGCCCTTCTAATATGCTCCATTGTTTCGGGAACAAAAGGTACTCCTCGGTTTATAATCTTTTGACGAAAGCTTTCTACTCTTTTAGCATGAGGCCTTGGAGGTAGAAGAACACCACAACCCTCAAGCTTTGTTTTACTATTATCATCACCATTACCGTATATGGGAATCACCTCCGCGTCAGTCACTTCTCCATCGCAAACAGGACATTCTTTAATGTTTAAGTAAACAAGAGGCAACTGATGGAAACATCCCCAGCAGAACAAGTGACCACAACAAGTCAAAACCGGATCTTGAGCTTTAACTAAACATATGTTACAGTCAAAGTAACCACCAGGAACAGTAGAGCTTGTTCTCTCCGTGTTCAATGCCTTTGCTATCAAGTAAGTCTTGTTCTCCCCGTTTTTGACAAGTCTCTCTCTAGAACGCTCGTGTATAACTCCTGCTGTGGAGTTTCTATGCTCGTTAGACGGCACCAAGGCCAAGGCCCGTGCTGTTGTTTCTCGTTGTCTGATTCTTGAACTATTGCTTCGAGCTGTCTTATGCGTTGTTCGATCTGGGAGTGAGTAGTCTCGAGCTCGTTTAACCATGGAGAAATCTCGGAACCAGAAGATGGGTTTTGGTTCAAATCAAGATCCATTGTCTCTACTTCGGGACTAGTCGAAATGAGAGAGATCAAAGACGCAAACTTTACCTAAACCCAAAACAGAGTAAAGTTTGCTCTCTTTTTTTTTTGCACAGATCAACAAAACAGAGCAAAGTTCATGACTTTCCGATCTATAGATGATATAGAGATCCCACAGATTCTTCCAAAATCAAATCGATTCCGAAACTAGTCAACGCATGCATCTGTAACAGAACCAACACAATTAAATTTATTAACATCGCTCGTTAACAATGATTGAGCGAACGATCGAAGAAAACAGAGAAGTATATGAAGTTTGATTGAAGAAGAGGAGACCTTAGAGAGAGAGAGAGAGCGAGAGATCAAAACAAGCGGAGGACGAAGTTGGTTTCAAGGGCGGTGGCAATGATCGGTAGTGGCGAAAGAGACCGATGAATCAATGTCTTGTAACATAACTGTCTTAATACTTTTTTACTTCTAAGATTTGCGGTTGCGTTTTAGTCAATATTTTAAGTTTATAACTAGATTTTGATTGGCGATTTTCAAACGCAAAATAAGAAATTTATATAATTGTATTTTATTTTAATTTAAAGAATATTTTGGTATAAAATTAATTCACCAAAATTTGTGGTGATGATTGTTTTTCATTAGTTTTTGTATTTATTTTTAAATTTTATTTTTGATTTTGATTTTTAGTTTTTTTTGTCATCAAACAAAACACACTCATGTAGAGATTTTGGTTTTTAGTTTTTAAGTTTCTTTTATTTTTATTTAGCTTTTGGTTTGGATTTTTATTTTTTAGACCGTTGAGTAAGTTTGAACTGATATTACCAATAAACAAATCTCAAATAATCGAACATCTAATTTAAAATTGAAAAGATCACAATTTTTTTTTAAAAAATTTTGCAATTGTTTGATTGTAAATAAACAAAAAATAAGATAACCTGCGTTTTCAGCTTTTGGTTTTCGATTTTAGTTTTTAGATTTGGTTTTTTGGTTTTGTTTTACATTTTTTTAATAAGAAAGTTATTTAAGAAAAAATAAAATTGTGAAAACAATAAAACAAGAAAATACTAAAAAACCAGATAAATACCCAAAAATATTCAAATATCCCAAAAATCTGAAATTTTAATGAAATCTAACCTGAAGAACCAAAAATAACTAAAACTTTATCCGAATACCTACATTTTTAAAATGTTGATATTTTACCTGAAACCCAAAACAATAACCAAATAACTCAAACAAGAAACCTAAAAAGAAAAATATGTAATACCAACAACCTATTCAAAACAACTAAATGTACAATTCAAGTACTTTAGAGATACAGATCCGGTTTCAGGTAGACCCAGACTCAAACAGAGACCCGTGGTTCCAAAAATATACCCAATAGGTAATTTTTTTCTAGAACCAAACCCAAATTGAACCTATATTTTGGAGTGGTTCGGTTTTTGTGATCCCGGTAAAATGTTCATGCCTATAAAAAAACTACTTAAGAATATACATACAAATTGTAAATAAACAAATTCAAATTTGAAACATAATGTATATCTTTATTTATAATTTAAAAAACCCACGCTTTTGAAGCGCATAATTTTTATGGTTAAAATTGTATATAATTGGGTTTTGTCTTTATTTAAAATATGTTTTGGTATAAAATCAGTAATCCAAAATGTGTAGTGATGATTAGTTTTTAGTTTCAGTTTTTATTTTTAAATTTTGGGTTTTAGTTTTTAAGTTTCTATTTTTGATTTTCAGCTTTTGGTTTGAATTTTTAGTTTTTAGATCCGCTGAGTTAGTTTAAACTGATACTACCAACAAAAAAATCCCAAAATAATCGAACATCTAATATAAAACTGAAAAGATGACAATTTTTTAAAAAACAATTGCAATAATTTATTTTGTAAATAAAAAAGCAAAAATATAACCTGCATTTTCAGCTTTGGTTTTGGATTTGAGTTTTCAGATTTGGTTTTTGGTTTTCCTTTACATTTATTTATTTTTAAATCAGTAAATTATTTAGGAAAAATAAAACAATAAATTATTTAAAAGTTACCATTGAAATTTATCAAAACAGAATGATTGTTATTTAAAATAAAAAATACATTAACATGTTTTAAAATACATGATTTAAATAAGTGATTAATAAGAGATAATTTTTTTGTTAAAAATATTAAATACCTTTGTGCTGAAAATAGTAATTGATTTTTTTATCCATTAAGGTGAAAATTTTATTCAATGTTTTTTTGGAGTTTTCCCTTAATACTAAACCCAAAACCAAACCATTTAATTTGTCTTAAAAACAAAAGTAAGCCCACGATTTTATCATATAAATAACCGTCGGTTTAGTTTAAGTAATGCGGTTCAATCAAATATATGGCTTGTATTATTTGGAACACTCTAGAAAATGTCCAAATTTAAATGACAACTTGTATCAGTAGATAAAAAGAAAGACTCTATTTTAATAGAGTAGATGTCAGAAAAAAAATAAAAAGGGATTTTGCTCATCTATTTATTTTCTTGGCATTTATCCTGATAAGAAGTGAAAAAAAACGCATTATGAAATTATGTAGTTTTTTAAGAAAAGACACAAATTTCAATAGTTTAATAATAATCATTATCTAAAAACAGTTTATATTTTGTTATAAAATCTTTATTAACCTTAATTAGTAATTAAATTAGCTAATATATAATTAGCCATAAATTAAAAAAGAGCGGTTAAAATCTTGATTACCTTAATAAATAATTAGATTTAATATATAATTAACCATATAGTAAAAATGAATTTCAATAATTTAATAAAATAATCTCAAAATAGTTTATATTTTGTTATAAAATCTTTGTTAACTTTAATGAATAAATTTAAATTAGTTAAAATATAATTAACTATAAATTTAAAAAAAAATCAGTGGTTTAATAATTATTATTATATAAATATCGTTTATATTGTGTTATTCAATAATAATAATTTTATATCATGATTTTTTTGAAAAGATATATGTGTACTCATACATTTTAGGGGTTTTTGCCAAAACTAACCTACAACTTAGTTTTAACCCCAATACTAGATCCAAACTTTAATCAAATGCAAATCTAACCCAAAAGGGGTATGAAATTACAGTATAGTCCTTTGTGACCAAACAAAAAAACAGAAGACATTTTTACGAATTTAGCCCCTGTAAGTTGTCTGAGTCAGATTGAGCTAGTTTTCAGTCGTCTGGACGACTGAAATATTAGTTGTCTGGACGACTGAATCTTAAAAATAATTTATAAATTTTGTAAAAAATATTTTGATGAGTGAAAAATTAAAAACTTGTAATTATAAACATTTTGATATAAATTAAGAAATGATAAAATTGATTTATTTTCAGCATAGATGAGTGGAAGTAGTGAATCATGATATTCTTTGGTCTAAGGGTTTGGAAAACATATGTTGTAGCATTGTATGTAATCTTATGGTTAGATTTTGAAAAGCTGAAATGTTTTTTGCAAAAATTTAATTTGGCCTCTATGTGTTTATTTATGTGTATACTAAACACTTTTCAAGTTTAATTTAAGTTTTCGAAATGTTTAATTAGAGAATGAAGTTTAGGGGTTATGTTTAGGGTTTCGACGACTGAAATTTCAGTCGTCTGTTTTAAATTATTTTCCAGACGACTGAAAGTTCAGTCGTCGAAACCAGACGACTGAAATTCGTCATATTGTACCGAACCGACTGAAATTTCAGTCGTCGTCTTAAAATAATTTAGAACAGACGGCTGAAATGTTTTTTGCAAAAATTTAATTTGACCTCTATGTGTTTATTTCTGTGTATAGTAAACACTTTTCAAGTTTAATTTAATTTTTCGAAGTGTTTAATTAGGGAATGAATTTTAGGGGTTATGTTTAGGGTTTCGGCGACTGAAATTTCAGTCGTCTGCTTTAAATTATTTACCAGACGACTGAAATTGCAGTCGTCGTAGTATTGCCGCCTAAAATTTAAGAAATATTCTACTTTCCCGCTAAAATTATTAAAGTCTCATGGGCGACTGAAATGTTAGTTGTCTGGACGACTGAAATGTTAGTTGTCTGGACGACTGAAATTTCAGTCGTCTGTTTTAAATTATTTACCAGACGACTGAAATTTCAGTCGTCTTAATATTCCCGCCTAAAATTTAAGAAATATTTTAGTTTCCCGCTAAAATTATTAAAGTTTCGTGGACGACTGAAATTTCAGTCGTCTGAAATCGAAAACATTTAACCTAATTGATTTTTTTTCTCCCTATATAAAGAAAAATTTACACATTCTCACTCTTCCTCTCAAATGTATGCAACAAAAATGTAATGTTCATTTTTCTAGAACTCTCAAACCTCTCTATAATCTCTTTGAACTTATAAACACCAAACTTTATATCAATTTATTGTTTTTGTCTCATGTTTTTCTCACTATTTTTTCTTGTTTTTTGCAGGTTTTTCATCACATGGTTCTCATATTCCACTCATTTAAATGTATATTTATCTAATCTTTCACTTATTTTTTATGTTTTCTTCATTTGGTAATTTTTTGACTTGAAAACACCAAAATTTATATGAATTTTTCAGTTTTGTCTCATGTTTTTCTCACTAATCTATCTTTTTCTTGCAAGTTTTTAATCATATGGTTATCATCTTCATTTTGATATGTATGTTGTGTGTTCTATAAAAGTATATATATATATTATATATATATATATATATATATATATATATCTAATCTTCCACTCATTTTCTGTGTGTTTTAAGCCATTTGAATGTTTTCTGATATGCAGATTTTTCAGATCTGAACTTGATATGCAGGTTTTTCAGATCTTGAAGACTTCTGGGACGACTTACATGTTATTTGTCTAAAGTATAATGTTCTGGACGACTTACTTCTAGGTCGTCTGGACGACTTACTTGTTAGTCGTCTGGACGACTTACTTGTTAGTCGTCTGGACGACTTACTTGTTAGTCGTTAGGATGACTTACTTGTTAGTCGTCTGGACGACTTACTTGTTAGTCGTCTGGACGACTTACTTGTTAGTCGTCTGGACGACTTACTTGTTAGTCGTCTGGAAGTTGTCTGAACTTCCTAGAAGTCGTCCGGACTTCCTGTAAGTCGTCTGGACTTCCTGTAAGTCGTCTGAAAGTTGTCTGGACTTCCTGAAAGTTTTCTGAAGCTGTCTTGTTTCATATCAAGTGGAGTCCAAACTTATCTTTGTAGAGGAATGATCTATTATAGTTTAGTTTGTGGTATGTTTTGTGATTTGCATGTGTACTCTTTTAATTGTGATTTTTTGTAAAATCAGTAATATTGGTTCCCAAGATGTAATATATGTGATAATAATGTGTTTTCACATTTACAAATCAGTGAAATAATAGACTTCAACATCAAAATCTTCTTCCAACAAATCATCATTGGTGTTAAAGCATATTACATGTTTTACAAGTTTGTGTTGAAAAACTTAGTCAAATTTAGTAATGTATGACTTGTGTTTCGGATAATGTAGTGTAATGCATGACTTGTCTTTTCAAATTTTTATTTAACCCGAGAGACGACTAACCATAAGGTCGTCTGGACGACTGAAATTAAGGTCGTCTGGACGAATGAAATGAAGGTCGTCTAAAGAGAAGTACATAATACATAAATAACATCCTCTCTCCTTTGAAACAAGATCAGCATGTGACGAACCTTCACTCAAAAATAACATTCTCACTCCTTTGAAACAAGATCAGCATGTGTCAAACCTTCACTCAAAATAACATCCTCGCTCATTTGAAACGATCAACCACAAAAATCCAACAACCATCTTCCAACAACCATTCTCCATACACTGCACGTAACTGATGCGTCATCTGAAATAGTAAAAATAAAACACATTAGCAAACATAGAACAAAGAAAATATCAATCGACTGAAATCTAAGTCATCCAGACGACTAAACATTCAGTCGTCTGGTCAACGCAGAGGTTATTTTTGCAATTGACTTTGAAATCTGTTAATTGGGACGACTGAAATATCAGTTGTCTGGATTTGCTTGATAAAAAAAAAATCTCCAAAAAACACAGACGACTGAAATTTCAGTCGTCGTAGGTTAGTTTTGTATTTGACTAGAAAATTTCAGAAGTTTGACTTTTCAGGACGACTTACATTTCAGTCGTCTGAGAAAAAAATGAAATATCAATATTTTATTGAAATTCGACGACTTACATTTCAGTCATCGTAGGTTAGTTTTGCAATTGCGAAAAAAACTTCAATATTTAATCATATTCAGACGACTGAAAGTTCAGTCGTCTGCTGGACGACTGAACTTTCAGTCGTCTAGGATTTACAAGGTTTGACCAGAATCTCGGAATAAAATCCTGGACGACTGAATTTTAAGTCGTCTTCCGGACGACTGAATTATAAGTCGTCTTGAGAGTTGAAGTTTTTTTTCACAATTGCAAAACTAACCTATTACTACCGAAATCTAAGTCGTGAGTTCCAATAAAATATTGATATTTCAATTTTTTTGCAGACGACTGAAATTTCAGTCGTCCAAAAAAGTCAAAATTCTGAAGTTTTCTTGTCAAATGCAAAACTAACCTACGACGACTGAAATTTCAGTCGTTCAGATTCTGAGGATTTTTTTTTATCAAACTAATTCAGACGACTAAACTTTCAGTTGTCTCTGGAAACAAATTGCAAAGTCAATTGCAAAAATAACCTTTGCGTTGACCGGACGAATGCAGACGACTGAAATTTCAGTCGTCTGGACGAACAGGTCTGGAAAAAAAACTCGATTTCATACCTTAAATTGGTGAGACCACTTTCTTTGACTATATTAACCCTAGAAAATGTAGAATCAAGCACTCAGGATCTCAAACGAAGGTAATCCACCCTGAATCTTTAATTTCTTTGACTATATGAACCCTAAAAAATGTAGAATCAAAATCTTGGGTTTTTTTAGCTCATTGTGGAGAGAAAGTGAGAGATATGTGTTGTAATGTGTTGTTTAGTTCATGAGAATAGAGAAAGAAGAAGAGTAAATGGAATTTGGAGGCATTAAGAGCTTCAAAATTGGTTGTTCATGGTTGTTGGAGTATTGATGACAATGGTAATCTTGTAATTACTTGAAGATGGTGAGGGTGAGAGAGTAAATATGTCATTTTTGAAAAAAAAAAACAAATTGATGGCATTTTCGTGAATTATATGAACTTGTGGGGTGAATTGGACAAAATAAAGTTCCAAAAAAAAGAGCAGGTTAGTTTTGTGGTTGACTTCAAGTTTCAGGTCAATTCTGCAAAAAGCCCTACATTTTATATATAATTTTATGTATACATGAGTATTTTCAAATTTGTTTTATGTAATATAAAGTATTTATGTTTTGAAGAAAATTTTTTTATATAAAAAGTATTTTTATTTAATTTATTATTAAATATTTTCAATGTATGAAAAATAATATTTTTCCTAATTGAATTATAATATATCCTAATTGAATTATAATATATCGATGTATAAATAAAATTATTAAATCCATATATGCATGTAAAACTTTTAGTGAGTAGTAATAAACGCTAACGCAATTAAAACCAATTCAAACTCTTATTAGGGCATCTGCAACTCCACTCTATTTTCCACTCTAAAATAGAGTTTAGAGTAAAAGAGCTCTAATGGTACTTTATTTAATATATTATAATAGAGTGAAAAATAGATTTACTCTATATATAGAGTAAGTTGTTTTGTTTTGTTTTGTTCTTAACTATATTTTTCACTCTAATAGAGTACTTTTGGAAAAATAATATTTCAAATCTATTACTCTACTTTGAAGGAAAAAATAGAAGGAAAAAATAGAATGGACTGCTGGAGATGGTCTTATAATTTAGTACATATCATCAATTTTTATATCTTTGATTATATATATATTTTTGCCGACTAAGTTTTATTTATTAAACATTATGAAAGTTCAACTGTTGTCCACATTTCCTTGGAGAATCTAAATCTTTGATCAATTATCTGTAATTTTAAGTCAATAGTTCCAATATTTGCTTCTTTATCTGTTTCAGTGAAGTAATTAAAAGAATGATGTAAAATGAGAAAAATAAAAGATTATACATTTACAAAACATTGTAATAACTGACAAAAAAACTTCATTGAGTTCGTATAAAGAATATTGTCCTAAGACTTTCACTGCTTTAGCATTATCTAGTAGTAAACTATATATCATTCACTATTAGTAGTTAGCACATGGGGCTGATGTACTGAGAAACATGTCTTCAATCGACAATATGGATAATGCTAGCAGGAAAAGATTAAACAATTTTTTTGGGTTAAAAGATCAAATACACTACCATTTTTGGCTTTAAGTGTTCAAATACATACTATAAGTCCCTTAAACATAGTAATCAGATAGAACATTGAGTAAGTAATTGTAATAAACACAAAATGACAAAATAAAATCCAAAGATAATCTGCATACTCATAATCTTTATAAGAAACCAAGTCCTGAGAACAACGTTGAAAGCAAGGAAGGATCGAATCCAGCAAACACTGAAGGGTCAACAGATGGGAAAACCGACGGGTCAAACCCTAGATAACCGGAAGATAAAGAAGAATTGGATCCACCTCCCAGTCTAAATGGTTGGTCAACAGATGATAAAACCGACGGGTCAAACCCTAGATAACCGGAAGATAAAGATGAACCGAATCCACCTCCCAGTCCAAATGGCTGGTTAACAGCTGAGAAAACTGACGGGTCAAATCCTGGATAACCGGAAGATGAAGAAGAACCGAATCCACCTCCTAGTCCAAATGGTTGGTTAACAGCTGAGAAAGGCGACGGGTCAAATCCTAGATAACCGGAAGATGAAGAAGAACCGAATCCACCTCCCAGTCCAAATGGTTGGTTAACAGCTGGGTCAAACCCTAGATAACCGGAAGATGAAGAAGAACCGAATTCACCTCCCAGTCCAGATGGTCCGAGCAAATCAAGAAGCTGAGAAACTTGGCTTGGACTTTGGGGCGTATTGGTTACAAGGTTATTAATCATCTCATTAATCATAGGTCTAATGATAGGACTCAGTGTTGGCATCACCGGAGGATAAGGATTATTAATAACTGGACTAGGAACTGCGGTTGGATTGGCTGGTTTCCTTTTAGCACACAACAAATGAGCATCAAATCCACCACATTCTTTGCAGCTATAGAGCCACGAGTTAGACCCGGGTTTTTGGCATACACTGCAGCGGAAGCTAGCCACCGCAGCGGATCTTGATCTTGATCCGGATCCGTACCCGCCCGGAGACATCAAGGAAAACGTTAAAGAAAGCTGGTGATGAGGGTGAAACTGGTGTGTGACACGAGTAGGCATGTTGGCACAAACCGTGTGAAGATCTATTCCACAGTCTCCGCAGTGGTAAGAAAATCCGTCACCGTTTTCTCCGCATGCGTCACAGCGGAACTTCCCTTCTTGGTATTTGGGAGAAGAGATTAGAGACAGGAGATGGTTTTTGTCGAAAGGGTGTCTGATTTTTTGAGGTAGTTTGGAACATTTTAGGTGGATGTGGAAGTTGCATGGTTTACAAGTGTATGAAGGAAGGGTCATGAGTTTTAGCTTGCAAGCCACGCAAGAAGAAGAAGAGTTGTCTTGTGGATTGTGAGATGAGTAGAACAATGGATGTGGATGGCTGAAATGTCGAATTGAAGCTTCTGGTTCTGGCCTTCCCATTGATTTTGCTGCACAACTTGTTCAGAGAGTTTTTGGAAGGTAATAAATGTTATTGTAGTTTGGTCTGAACATAATCAAAGGCTTGGGGACTTGTTGTTAGTTATTTATTTTGTGGTAGTCGTTTTTCTACCGTGTGATGTTAATTCTCTAACTTTCAGTATGCAACTTTAAAGTCAACGGTTAGATTGTTTGATCAAGTCATTACCCACTTGGATTATACTGAAACCTTAAACTCTAGTGCTTTGTCACAACTTTTTTAACAATCACCCAAGTTGGAGATTTTAAATCAGATGTAAACGCTGTTAGTAGTAATATCTATTATATACCTGTTAATTTGTAACAGTTATCAAACGAAAATATAAGAGCTAATTATATCAAAGAAAACAATTATTTTATCTACATTGAAAAAGGGCTACATAATCATTTAATTTTATATGGCTAGTGGGAGTATCTAATGAATTGTTAAGCATCCAAAACCGCGCAGTTCTAATGTCAACTTTCTTCTGTATATTAAAATTACAACTAGGTGAATACAGATAATCAAAACAAACTCAGAATTATTTAGCCAAAAATGGAAATCTCAAGACCTCTTCATACATTGCTATTTATAGTAGTTAAAGGTTTCTTCCACGTAAATAACATAATCAAGAGTCCAACACAATGGCTTCAAAGAAACCGGTTAATCGTCCGTCGGTGAGGCACCCGAGTCACAACCATCCGCTACGCATCTTTAAATCCCAAGAAGGAGATGAGATCATCTGCTCTGGATGTGAGCTTGACCTGATAGGACAAGCCTTTAAATGTACAAAGAAAGACTGTGATTACTTCTTGCACAAGTCATGTTTCGACCTACCCGGTGAAACCAATCACAAGTCTCACTTAAACCACCCTTTGACCCTCCTTCATTCCCCGCCGTATGGTCACTCTTACACGTGCGACGCGTGTGGCCAGTATGGATCCGGATTCACTTACAACTGTTCAGAGTGCCAGTATGATGTACATGTCGGATGTGCCTTTATCCCCGAGACCGTGGAGCGCGATGATCACCACCACCCACTCACTCTAGTCTACAACACACCATGCAAAGGTCGTGAGGACGGCGCTATGTTCATTTGTGATGTTTGTCAAGAAGATATGTCAGAGAATCTTTGGGTTTATTATTGCAAAGAATGTGATTATGGGACACATGTGCATTCTTGCATGGTTTATGAAGATCATGAGCCAAAGAGAGGAGGAGAAGGAAGAGGAGGAGGAGTAGGAGGAGAGTCGAGCTCGGCGGCTGAAAGGATGAAGTCGTTGATGAAGGCTCAAGATGAGATGGCGGCGTTGCAGCTCGAGGCACGTATTAGGAAGAATACTAATGATGCTATACTTGAGTTATGGGATGAACCAAAGCGGAAATACTATTATTGGTGATTGAATCTATAAATGATCAATTTGATGCATTGATGAAGGGGCCCCTTGATGAAGCTTGTAATTGTTATTTCTACTGGAGTTACGTTTATTCGTGTGAATTGTTGCAATAACTTTTTAAAATGTTACTTTTAATGCAAAATAAAATGAAATAAGGTGATTGATCTTTGACCATATGAAGAAGGAAAGAATATGTTTTGTGTGATTTAACTTCAAGGGGTGAGATGTCTATCCAAGCATTTTCTATCGACGACCTTTTCGCAATGCTATAAAAAGTCAATGATAAGATTGCATGATCAAATTATGATCCACTAGAGTTTTTTTTTTTTTTTGAAAATTTTAAAAGTTTTCTTTTAAAAGGCAAATAAAATGTCATAACCGGTTTTGTTAGATTTTCTGTTTGTGTAGTGTTGCGTACATTTCATATTAGTTTATGTTGTCTTTGTTATCTATTCATGAATAACGAATGTTTCAATTCATCAGCATTAGATGTACTGATAAATCCTTAATTAGGCATCTTCAAGTAAAATTCGTGGTTCCGGCATTAGGGTTTTAAGCTTTGATTTTCATTAGATATAACCATCTAGTCACTCATGTTTATGGTTTTCCAAGTAAAATCGTAATTTCTAGTTTCTTTTCTGGAATTCATCGTCACTTATATTCTGATGACTTGGAGACAATATGCATTAGAGACCCAGCTTAGTTACTTGACTATGTCAACTCTTCTAAAACATACAAGATGGTTTTGAAACCATAAAGTTTAGAAAGCATGATGAGAAACAATCCTCATGTTGAGCTAAGCAATAACTTAGAAAGCATGATGAGAAACAATTCTATTGTATACATTCCAACTTAAAAATTCAATATTTGGAATCTTTAATTACAACTGGCTATGTAAGTAATTATATAATCACAATATGGCTAGTCCCACATGATGGATCGGGTACTAGATGAATAGTTCCACCTCTTGACTTTGACACCCTAATGAGAATTAGTCTCATGTTACATATATATATCGTATAATAATGATATACGGCTTGGTTAATAAGAAAAAAAAACAATCTCATAATTATAGAAATCAAAGTCGTCTCAATATTTGGTATTTATAGGTCCAAATAGATTCTCCCACAAGGCAACACAAAACAACAAAAAAACCTTGAAGACACATATGTTGGGGTCAAAATCGGTACGACGGAATCAATAGCCAAAATTCCCCGCAAACGCGTAAACGCAACAGTTTTATGAGCCTCGAGAATCATTTTATAAAACTCGAAGATCGTTTTATAAAACTCGAGAGATCGAGAATCATTTTATAAAACTCGAAGATCGTTTTATAAAGCTCGAAGATCGTTTTATAAAACTCGAGAGATCGTTTTATAAAACTCGAAGACCGTTTTATAAAACTCGAGAGATCGTTTTATAAAACTCGAAGACCGTTTTATAAAAACTCGAAGATCGTTTTATAAAACTCGAAGATCGCTTTATAAAACTCGAGAGATCGTTTTATAAAACTCGAAGACCGTTTTATAAAACTCGAAGGTCGTTTTATAAAACTCGAAGGTCGTTTTATAAAACTCGAGAGATCGTTTTATAAAACTCGAGAGATCGTTTTATAAAACTCGAGAGATCGTTTTATAAAACTCGAGAGATCGTTTTATAAAACTCGAAGATCGTTTTATAAAACTCAAGAGATCGTTTTATAAAACTCGAGAGATCGTTTTATAAAACTCGAAGATTGTTTTATAAAACTCAGGAGATCGTTTTATAAAACTCGAGAGATCGTTTTATAAAACTCGAAGATTGTTTTATAAAACTCGAGAGATCGTTTTATAAAACTCGAGAGATCGTTTTATAAAACTCGAGAGATCGTTTTATAAAACTCGAAG
>CAKOAT010214044.1:0-37078 GCA_932364175.1 Eruca vesicaria subsp. sativa | reverse complement strand
TATACAAAGCTAAGAAAGAGTCCAAGATGAGTTCACAAGTCTTGGAAGAAGGCTGTGGAATGATTTGGGGTCCGTACACTCCCTAGATAAGGTGACTTGGGTATCAAGGCACAAATGAAGCTTATGGTGCAAGGAAATGTATACAAGGCTGAGATGGTTTATGGAGTCAAGTGAGGGCGTGCCTTATCTGCTTATTGTGCCCGTTGGGGAGCTTGTGTGCAAAGGGAATATACCTTGGCATCTAAAGAGATAAGGGACAGGCTGGAAAGGGAAAGGTGCTTTACCTTTACAGCCTTATCCTCACCCAAACACATCTTGGCCATGTAATTCAAAATGAAGAGATCTTGTGCATCCATTCAGTCCACGCCATCCAGCTTGCACCAGCAAAGAAACAAAGACNGCTTGACCATATGGTCAACTCCAAATACGATGACCATGATGAAAAGTGACCATATGGGCAAATTCAAATTCTCTACTTCTGCTCTTCCCACGTGCATTTGACCGTTGTGTACCAACTTGTATTATTTTAATTATTTTTATCTTAGGCATACTTGCCTATTTATTTGCTGTAATGCACAATGAGTTAATTTCAAGGAAAATAAAAATCCTTCATACTCTCTCTCTCCCTTACGGATCTAATTCTCTCTCTCTCTTGTTCTTCACACTTATTCTTCACTAAACTTACATTCTCCTCTCTACTTCTAAATAAACAAATTCAAGGACACTCTTGTGTACATTAGACCCTCTCATTCATCATTTCAGATTCTCTCTTGCCTTTAATGGCTTCTCTCACCCACACACAGCCTAGACTTTGATAAATCCAACAAGTCTGGCGCCGAGAACTTTGCAGTTCACGGTGGAATGACCATGGGTTTGGTGGAGGTCGCAGAAAGAATTCTCGTCGTAATTCGAACTTCTCGTCCACGTGCTACCCGTAGTTCGCCCTTGCTCCGAACCGGAGTTGATGGTGTAGTTATGCGCCCCTCGGAGATCCTGTCCCTCGTGATGGACGAATTTGTCGTTACGAGAGCTCTTCTTTTTCTGCTTCTGCTCGGACGCGTTATCCTTCGCGGATGTTTTCGTCGGCTGATGCTTCTCGGGCAGGATTTTAGTTTCCTCTTCGATGGTTATGAAGTCGGTGGCCTTATGGAGCGCATCCTGGATCGTCCGCGGTTTCTCGAGAGTTATCCATTTGCGGAACTTCGATTTATACCAGAGCGATTTCCTTAACGCGTCGATGGCGGCTTTGTCACTAATCCCGCTAACCCTAGCCATGACGAGTTTGAATCTACTCATGAAATCGCGGAGAGATTCGTCTTCCTCGTGCACCAAGCTCCAGAGATCGGCGTCGGAGGTTTTCGGGTTAATGAACATCGAGTATTGTTTCAGGAACTCCGAAGCCAGTCGACAGAAACTTCCGATCGAGTTTCGCCTAAGTTTGGCGAACCATTCGAGCGCGGCTCCTTCTAGGTTTTTGACGAAGAGGCGGCAGTAACCTGCGTCTTTTTCGTGGTCCTTGAGCTTGGCTCGTCCCATGGTGATCTGGAACGCTTGCAGGTGCGCTTTGGGATCGGACGTCCCGTCGTAAGTTGGCACCTTAAGTTTTCCGGGATCGGGCAGTTTGATCTCGGTGATACGGGCCGTGACATGCATTTTCTGAGACTCGTACAGTAGCCGATCGATCTCGGGTGCGGCGCTGGTCGCGTGATGAATCTGAGATTTCACCGCTTTTACCGCTGCGGCCGTTTTGGTAATGAATTCGCGGAGATCGTGAATCTCGATCTGATCGCCAGCAGTTTTCCGACCTCGTCGGCGTTTGCTGCGAGTGACCGGAGATCGCTCCTCGGCGGTTTTTGCATATCGTGCGAAGTCGAGTTCCCCTTCGTCTCCAGTAAAGGAACGTTCAGAAGAAGACTCCGGTTGAGGACTGCAAGTTTTTCTTCTCCTAGGATGGCCGTCGGCGTCTTCGTCTGTCGAGTCGGCCTGGTCGCTTGTTTCTAGGTTGACCCTTTCAATGCCGTCGCCTTCGGTCTCCTGTTCACGAATAGGAGATTTTTCCGATTCGTTCAGCGTCGTGTCAGGGTTTTCTTTTTCGGAATCCTTTTCCGGTACGTTTCCCTGATCGATTCTGGGACGATCCGTAGGAGCGCCGAAATCGAGTCTCCTTCCGCGGATCTTGGTAGTTCCGCGGGGGCGAATCGCTTTGGTTCTCGCAGTTAGGGTTTCGAGCCGTTTTGCGAGCGAACCAATGAGCTTTTCCTGCTCTTCCGATTTTTTGTTAAACTCGGAAAGCCTTTTTTCGACGGTCTCGGCGTTAGCGTTCGTAGCGTTGGCCGCAGGCGCGTCTTTTGGTAGTGGTGTTTCAACGTTGTCGCGTTCGTCGCAAGTTTTGTTGTCACCAGCCATCGTTTCTTCGTTGGACATGTTGCGACTACGGTGTAAGATAGATCCGACCCCCCTCCCTCTAACGCCAAACTGTGGGTGTCGATTTCCACCTACTGTCAAATAATCGTAAATAAGGAAACTTCAGGAAAACCCTAAGTTTCCAGAGGAACCGGCTATCTGCGAGAACCGCACAACGAAAAATAAGAAAACGATAACTTAGAATTTGAATGAAAATAAACGAAATAGAGAGCAGAGAGGTTCTTATTCCGAATCTGCGTAGAACTGGTACAAAAGAGTAGCCGAAAAGCTTAAGAACGAAAACCCTAATTGAGACGCAGCTCGCTAACAGAAAAACGGAAATATTCCTAAATGCTAGTTTTGGTGGTGAGAGCCCTGAATTTCGTGTGTGTGCTTCTGCCCTAGACCTCCTATTTATATACTCCTCGCCTTGGCTATCCGATCTTTCCATTTCGTCCAGATTTGACTAAATCGGGAATTTTCTCGATCCTTCCTTTTCTTCTGCGGAAATCTTCTATTTCTCTTCAAACCTTCATTTTATCTTTAAACTTGACTTTTATTTTCCTTCTGCGAGTAAACCGTCAAAACGTTATCAAATCTGCGGGTTTGATTCCGTTGAAATCGCGAGATGGGTTTTTATCGCGTTTTAGGTCCTTCCGGGCCGTTTTGCGATAAAAACCGTTTTCCGACTTTTTACGGGATCGTTTCCTGATCTGACGTCGTTTTTAATAAATNTCAAAACGTTATCAAATCTGCGGGTTTGATTCCGTTGAAATCGCGAGATGGGTTTTTATCGCGTTTTAGGTCCTTCCGGGCCGTTTTGCGATAAAAACCGTTTTCCGACTTTTTACGGGATCGTTTCCTGATCTGACGTCGTTTTTAATAAATTTCTCGAGTTAATCGCAAGATTTTACGATTTACTCGACTTTTTATTAAAAACACGTTTTTACGACTTACTTGGCGTTTTTTATTAAAAGCGCGTTTTTATGATTTCAACGAGAAATCTCGAATAAACCGTATAGTTTAAGCAATGTTTGGTGTTTCATTTAACCGTTGCCGTTTTATACGATTTCCTCGAGTTCTTTCCGAGAAAACGAAGTTTTACGATTTTTATCGTAAAACTCGAACGGTAAGTCGGATCGAGATGGAACGAGAGATATTTCGGCCGTGGTTAATAACGCGACCTTGTCGAAAGACGTAAGTTTCGAATCGGGAATGCGGGAAATCAAGACGCGGAGTGTCCGGGACGTCTCTAGTTCGCCCATCGGCAAACTAAGCCGGTCCGGCTTAGTTCGCCGATGGGCGAACTAGTCGGGCATGTCCTAGTTCGCCCATCGGCGAACTAAGCCGGGCCGGCTTAGTTTGCCGATGGGCGAAATAGTTGATCACTTCCTAGTTCGCCCATCGGCGAACTAAGCCGGGCCGGCTTAGTTCGCCGATGGGCGAACTAGTTGCGACTAGTTCGCGTTTTACGGCTTTTTTGGTTTTTTGCGGTTTCGTAAAACGATCTTCGGATTTCATAAAACGACCTTTGAGTTTTATAAAACGATCTTCGAGTCTTATAAAACGATCTTTGAGTTTTATAAAACGATCTTCAAGATTTATAAAACAATTTCTCGAGTTTTATAAAACGATCTTCGAGTTTTATAAAACGATCTTCCAGTTTTATAAAATGATTCTCGAGTTTTATAAAACGATTTCTCGAGTTTTATAAAACGATCTCTCGAGTTTTATAAAACGATTCTCGAGTTTTATAAAACGATTTCTCGAGTTTTATAAAATGATCTCTCGAGTTTTATAAACGATCTTCGAGTTTTATAAAACGATCTTCGAGTTTTACAAAAACGATTCTTGAGTTTTATAAAACGATTTCTCGAGTTTTATAAAACGATTTCTCGAGTTTTATAAAACGATCTTCGAGTTTTATAAAACAGTCTACGAGTTCTATAAATGACTTTGAGTTTTATAAAACTATTCCTCGGTTTTTATAAAACCGTTCTTTTTGTATTTTCGTGGGGAGTTTTGGCTATTAATTCTGTCGTACCGATTTTGACCCCAACATTCTGCAAACCAAAGTTAACATTCATTTTAATCTTTACATTTCTCGTCCCATAAAATTGTCATACATATATGAAAATATGGAACAGAGCAATCACATTGTCTCCCTAAATATTATATCCAAGACCCAGCTTAAACAATATCAAGTTGAACATTAGCTCTGAAGAGAAATATAGATTCAGTCTCATACTCGGAAGCCCAATATACCGTGGCTTACGGTTATTTATATGATCATGTAAATTTACCCTTATTGCATGTGAACATATATTGCAGATTCAGCTAACAAGAGACAAGTTATCTTATTCAGAGGACAAACCGCAGCCTTTTCGAATTAAGAATCTTAGAAAGAAAGCCATTAGCTGATCAAGTACATTACACACGAAAGGAAAATTGATCACCCAATTTCTTTCAGTGAAGATTTTAGGGACGAGAATGATGAAAATATTGTTCTTAAACTGTGTCAAGATCTTCTTAGCAGACACTCCAAGGCATGATGAATTATCATATGTTCTTGAGGTAAACTACGTGAAAATTTTGCTTTTTTAAGATGCAGTGTTTCCAATATGTTTTTTCCACCACTTTTTATGTTTCTCAAAGCAATTGATATACCATGACTTTGACCCACTTTTAGCCATGGTATATTGGTGTTTTATAACTATTTATTATATTATAGAAGCTTTTAAGCATATTTATAGGTTCAGGAGTATTTTGGAAGAAAATGATGTTTTTGGAGTATTTTAAAGAGAATTAGAAAAATAACTCGATTTGGAATCGACCAAGATAAAGAGGTCGACATGGAGTGATTCACGTCGATCGATATGCACTCTGCATCGATCAACGCTGAAGGCGCGGAAGACCAATTTGCAAAACAGCCGACTTGAAGTCCAAAATTCACCAAATTACTATTATACCCCTGACGAGGTTTAACCTAAGTGTATATACTCTGCTAAAGTGTTAGAGGCAGAGATAGCTTTTCTTGTATTCTTTTCACAAAAAAGGTTTTAAGGATTTATAGTTTGGGAGAGAAGATCAACAAAGAGATTTGTGATTGGAACTCCATTGATTTCTATCTATCTATAATCATGCAGTTTTATTATCTTACTTGTCTTGTGATATGCTTAGCTATGTCTGAGTAATTCACTTGTTAGAATTAGGGTTTCAATAGGTTGGTGGGATTAGCCCCAACTATTGGATCGCTTGTTGTGGTATTCATTAATAGGATGTTCATAAGGCTTATGTTCTAGACTTGCTACTTAGAAACCTGAATCTAGGAATTTTAGATTGTTTAAGCATCCTTAGACAACTTTGATTATCTTGAATACTTCATGATTAAGCTAGGAAGTTTACTAGAGAGAAGGCGAACACTTGATCTAGGGGGTCCATAGTGAGTATAGATTAACTTGCGTATAACGCTTGACTAGCCACATCGATCGATATTCCCATCGGAAATCGATCGATATCGAGTAAAGTGTATCTATCGATATTCCTGTTGAATAATCGATCGACACTGTTATCGATCGAACATCATCGTTTGGGTCAATAACACTCTAGTCATTATACTTATTTATTAAGAAAAAGTTTAGTGAAACTGTTGTTAAGATTAGTTAAGCTTGCATGGAATCAGAAACAGATAAGTGGAAACGAAACGTTTCGAAACGTGGAAACATGATTTAAAAAAAAATTAGAAATGGAAACGTTTTAGAAACGCTTATAATATATATATATATATATACATATATGTGTGTATATATATGTATGATTAATCAACATGTAAATTTATTTTTTGTTTGATTTATCTAAGAAAAAAATTAAGTAATATAAATAATTTTTGTACATTTTATTAAAATTATAATCAATAACTAGAAAAGTAACACGTGTTATCATTCGATAAAACTATGGAGCGACTTCATTCCAAATTAAATCATTATACTAAAGTGATAACAAATATCAAAAGATAATATTAAAATATAAAATAATAAACATGTAAACACTAACATCAAATGCCAAGTAGTTATTTTTCTAGTTAGAATCGCGAGTTTCCAAATTAGAATCGCAAGTTTCCAAATCAGAAAACACAAGTTTCCATCGTGTTTCCAAAATGAAATTTTCAAGAAACGTGTTTCCAAAGAGTTTCCTCGAGTTTCCAAGAGATTTCGATTCCGAAACGTTTCCGAACAGGAAACGGACATTGAACGGAGTTTCCGTGCAATTTATATGCAAACAACTAATTAGCACCTAGATGTTTATAATCTTCAACACCTGAATAAAAGCGCTAAGTCTAACACCTCTCCAATTAAGTTCAAACCCCTCATTCCAGTTATCGAGTAATTGTCTTGCTCAACTAGAATATTTATTATTTCCGGTTTACTTGTTTACTGCAATTTTACATTTAATATTCGCCTAGTTTTATTACATTGATTAGATTTAAGTGGTTTCTTATCTCCTTGTGGATTCGATCCCTAAATACTACAATAGATCTCTTATTTGAGAGAGTAGGTGATTCTTAGGGTAATTTGAGCACATATCAAATTTGGCGCCGTTGCCAGAGAGCTTTGATCACCATTAGATTTAGTCTAATAATTCTAGATTTTTCTTTCTCTTTTTCTTTATCGTCTTCTGATACAAAAAAAAAACATTTCTTGATTTTTCAGGTGCATGCACATCATTATTAGAAGAACCAAGGAAAAACAACAACTATTTTCAGAAGACCCAGCAAGCTTGGAACGTTCGATCCATAAAGCGTACGCTCCACATCGATCGATCGCAACACTCGCGTATACCAATTCTCATCAGAAGACAACCGACCTCGCTCTCACATCGATCGACACCAACAGCTCTTCGTCGACCAATTTTCACCATTTGACATCAATCGATACCACACCTCATACATCGATCGATACTCAGCCGCGAGACATAGTTGCGACTCTGATACTAACTGCGTACAAGAATGGAGACATGTATGACTAGGACGGTCATATGCGTAATATAATAGGTCAGAAACTAGATACTCAAGGGAATATGTTCCCTGAAACTGGTACTAATGAGGCCACTTGACCTAAGAACTTGGCATACTACAACCATCCAGACCAGTACTATGCTAACAGGTCAGCTATTCATCTTCCAGACGTCAAAAGGGAAAATTTCGAGTTGGAACCCCAATATTACACACTTGTGGCATAGATACCCTACTGTGGGTTGCCACATGAGCATCCTATGGACCATCTTGAGAGGTTCGAGGGTCTTATTGCTGCTATTAGAGTTAAGGGAGTCCTTGAGGATTACCTACTTTGCAAGCTCTTCAAGTACTCACTTGTTGGAGATGCTGCGCATTGGCTCAAGCAGCTACCACCATGATCTCTTACATCTTGGGCTGACATCAAGAATATGTTCCTGCGCAATTTCTTTGATGAGGCACAAACTGAAGAACTGAGGAGAAAGATTGCTACCTTTACGCAGAAAGCTGAAGAGTCCTTTAAAGACTTTTGGATTATGTTTAAGTTCTTCCAGCGCGACTTCCCACACCATGGATTCAATGAGGTGCAACTACTCAACATTTTTTTTAGAGGAGTCGCTTTGAAGTATCAGATGGCTCTTGATACAGCAAGCGATGGAAGCTTCAACACCAGGAATCTGGAAGAAGCGGTGAGGCTTATTGAGAATCTAGCAAACAACAGCAGCACCAAGAACACTGATTTTGAAAGGATGAAATCTGTAGCATTCCTTGGGAAGGAACATATAGATGAACTAAAAGCTAAGTTGGATAGTGTCAACCAGGGTTATGGAAATTCATTCTACCAAAATCCACCACAATAGACTCAAGAGAACAAGACTGAAGCTATGCTTGATCAGGTTCTTGAAGGACAGCAAAGGCTAACAGTGGATTTCAATGGGAAGATTAATTCCATCTACAATGATCTGAACACCAAGATTGAGACTTTGGGTACTCAGGTAAGGAAGCTTGAGACTCAGGTAGTTTAGACTGGAGAAGCTGTTAGAAGGCAAGAAGGAGATGAGGCAATGAAACACCACGTCAAGGCCATACTAGATGATGATTTCTAGCAGGAAATTCGATATGTGAAGATGAAGGAAGACGATTTCGAGGAGGAAAACTCATATAGTTCCAACGAATCGCCTTTGCATCGATCGACGCCACCTAATGCGCATCGATCGATGGGATTCGACACATATTGATCGACGGATGTTTACGAAGATCGATCGACACCAACCGAGTCGACTGTATCATGCACTGTAGTCCGGATATTGACTCACAGGGAGTTCACGGAAAGACACCCGCACCCACCCAACCTTTCTACTCCACCATCGATCGACATCATGAGCCAGATATCGATCGACAAAGAGATCATGCCATCGATCGACAGGATAGTGTTTCCATCGATCGACGTAACCCTCTCACATGCCGGGTACGCTTGCCACCAATCGATATATCCCGAATCAACACACTCCGACCACCATCTACCAACCCTTATGACCCTACATCAGAGCCTATGGACATTAACAAGGCCACTACTGGAAGAAATCTGAGGAAAAGGAAGGAGAAGTTCATAAACATCTGAAGAGAGAACCTAATGAGAAGGAGATGGATGGTTTCACTAAGAGAGTCCTCAGGATTCCACTGGACATACCTTTTGAGGAGGTTTACTTTTCCCACAGAGTATGGATGTTCTTCAGAGAAACCAGGGACACTGAGGAGGACACGAGGAGAATATTTCATCATGTCAGAGAAAGGATGAATCATATGATCACAATGAAGAAGAAGAGTGATCGTGGGACTTTTTCAATACCATGTTCAGTGAGAGGTATTGAATTCTCCCCTGCACTCTGTGACACAGGAGCATCAGTCAGCATCCTACTAAAGGTCATGGCAGACCATCTGGGTCTGAAAGTAGAACCTTCACAGGAATCATTCACTTTTGTGGATTATTCTGAGAGGAAATCTGGAGGTATAATCAGAGACGTGGAGGTGCAGATTGGTAATGCACTCATTCTGTAGATTTTCATGTCTTGGATATCAAGCTGAACTGGAATTCTTCACTCTTACTTGGAAGAGCTTTCATGGCCACAATAGGAGCAGTTTGTGACATGAATACTGACAAGTTTTATACTCCCTCCGTTTCAATTTAGTTGTCATTCTAGGTTTTTGCACACATATTAAGAAAACAATTAATTTTATGTATTTTCAAAATAAAAACACAATTAGCTATACACCTCACCACTTTTCAACCAATGAAAAAATAGAATGACTTTTAAAAGCAATAAATTTTGCATTGAAATTATAAAACGACACTTATTTTGAAACGAAAATTTTACTCTAGAATGACATTTAATCTGAAACGGAGGGAGTATTACTTTAGTTGATCCAAATATTTTTTATAATCTTATTCGTGTTGTTAAGCAACATGTACATCTATTAGAGACTGAAGATGTTGGATTCATCGCTGCATGCCATTGTGGAGCAGAGTATGAAACTGAGTATTTTGAATATATCGACACGCACTCAGTGTCATCGATCGATTCCTTTAACCAGCCGGCGACCGATGCACTACTACCCGAATTTTGCCACTCAGACCACCAGCAACAAGCAGGATGACTATTCTTTAGGCAGTTGGGAAGACTGTGGTTTCCATGAGAGTTTTGCAATAGACACTACAATCATATCAGATTCAGAGGATCATAAGGATGAGCATGATGAGGATTATGATGAGGAGTATGCTAAAGAGATCCATGTCATTCTTACAGATGATAGATTACTAGATCCCATCCACATAACGAAGCACACGAAATCGATCGACATGGACTAGACAGAATCGATCGATCCTCTTCCTCATCAGGCAAACCGACCTCAACAATTGACCGACACGCACATGCGCACATCGATCGATTTGGAGGCCACTGAGTTCAGGAAATTTTGAAATTTTCCAATTCCTACTAGGGCAACATATGGCTATAAAAGAGGTCTTTTAACAAAGCAAACGTCTAATACCACTGAATCAGACAAGATGCAAGCACCAACACCATTTGGAAGACAAAGAAAGAGAGGCACCAACTATAGAGATCTTCATGGTAGAGCAACAAGTGCAACATTCAACCAGCCAAAGATCACCACCTATCGTCTACCATGGATCGACGTTGCACGAAGCGCATCGGTCAATTCTAACCCTAAAACTTTTTCTTTGACTAGATATTATTATATTGATGATTTTCTAAAACCAGATGAGTTTGGTATTATTAGGGATCCAAAAGGTCACGCACGAGCTATGAATGGGAGGATTCTACAAGTCTCTAAAGAAGGCATAGCAGAAATTCTTAAGATGGCCAATGGACCAGAAAATCTCTTTCAGCAACATCTAGGCGTGATGCAGCAATAATCGACCGACACAGTTCCTGCACAATCGATCGACAAGGATCCTCGTCCATAGGTCGACAGAAGAACGCGTGTAACGATCGACAAACATCACAAAATATGGACCAGTTTTGGAATAGAGCTCTATACCAAAGACAAAATCAACGAAATGATTGGTTGCATGAGTTATTGCAAGTTTTGTTTAACTAAAAAAAAAAGAGAGATCCAAGGAGACACAAATGATCATCTTGTCAAACGACGAGACAACGTCGATATCGATCGACATGCAAACACCTGTGACGATCGATGCAATCACATACCCATCTATCAATATTTAATTTGGTAAGGTTTAACGTTCTACCTTGTTACATAGAGTACTTATGATTTGTTTTCTTTCGCCATAACTCTGACTGGTTTACACTGAGGACAGTGTAATTTAAGTCTGGGATAAGTTTACTGATATTTTATTTGCTATGAGTCTTATGAATTTTTTTTTTCAAAACTATTTTTATTGAGCTCAAGAAAAGGGATGATAATCTTATTTGATATATACTTGTCATCTAACCACTTTTTAGCACCAGGCTAATGATTACATATAGTACTAAAGATGCTAAAGTGGATCAATCTTTCAACTATGCACACTTGCTTAGATTGTTTGAAGGAACCAAAGCTGACATCCAACACTAAACCTGACACAATTGCTTGTCTTGGGCCTTGGTATACACGGGATCAGATTCTTCAAACAAGTCTAGAAGGTAAAGCCTTGTGTGGATTTATCACTTTTTCTCTCTGTATTTTCGACCCAAGATAGTTAAGTAGCTTTAATTTTTATAAAAAAAACCAAAAATATTATTAAGTTTATTAGGATTTTAGTTAGGAGGAATCAGAACAGGACTTGGTGGCTACAACCATTAAGGCTTGATGCATAATGATTCCAACAAAAGAATTTGAATGGGGCTTGGTGGCTATAACCATTAAGGTTCACTTCATATGAATTCTTGGATATAGGTCAAAAAGAAGTGATCAGGACTTGGTGGCACCCACCATTAAGGCTTGTTTCATGGAAGTCAGTCCAATCATGGTCGATAATCATGCCTTAGAAGCATATAGTGACTCAAGAGAAAAATTAGAAGAGAGAAAAGATAGGAACTAAATTTTTTTTGCAGATCTAGATACTTGTTTGAGATATCCTTGCATCCTGTGATCGATGCTCCCAAGGTAAAGCCTGCACTTTTATTTTATGTTAAGAAATAAGGTTAGTTGAGGGGAATGTCAGATAGTATTTGCTTAGTTGATGGCTAAATAAATTTGGTTGCTAAGCTAGGATATGGCATAATGAACTTCTGTAATTAGAATTTCTTAGATGTGGATTGCAACATTATAGAGGTGATGATTTCACAGTTTTAAATCTGTGAGCCCCTACTCTTTTCAAACCTCTTTCAGAGAGACTGCATGTTTGTTTTGCTTGAGGACAAGCAAAAGGGTAAGTCAGGGAGATTTTAATATACTATGATTTTGACCCAATTTTAGTCATGGTATATTGGTGTTTTTATAACTATTTATTATTTTGTAGAAAATTTTAAGCATATTTATAGGTTCAAGAGTATTTTGGAACAAAAATGATGTTTTTAGAGCATTTTAGAGAGAATTAGAGAAATCACTCGATTTGGAATTGACCAAGACAAGGAGGTCGACACGGAGTGATTCACATCGATCGATACGCACTCTGCGTAATCTATCGATGCCGAAGGTGCGGAAGACCAATTCGCGAGACAGCTGACTTGAAGTCCAAACTTCACCAAATTACCATTATACCCCTGACGAGTTTTAACCTAAGTTTATATACTATGCCAAAGTGTTAGAGGCAGAGAGAGCTTTTCTTGTATTCTTTTCACAGAAAAATAAGTTTTTAGGATTTATAGTTCGGGAGAGAAGATCAACAGAGAGATATGTGATTGGAACTCCATTGATTTCTATCTATCTATAATTATGTAGTTTTATTATCTTACTTGTGTTATGATTTTCTTAGCTATGAGTAATTCACTTGTTAGAATTAGAGTTTAAATAGGTTAGTGGGATTATCCCCAACTATAGGATCACTTGTTGTGGTATTCATTACTAGGATGTTCTTAATGCTTACGTTCTATACTTGCTAACTAGAAACCTGAATCTAGGAATTTTAGATTGTTTAAGCATCCTTAAACAACTCTGATTATCTTGAATACATCCTGATTAAGCTAAGATTTTTACTAGAGAGAAGGCGAACGCTTGATCTAGGGGATTCATAGTGAGTATAGATTAACTCGTGTATAACGCTTGACTAGCCGCATCGATAACGGAAATTGATCGACGTCGAGTAAAGTGTGTCGATCGATACACTACAAGAAAACTCGTCCTTTACTAGGACCACTTTGCCTCGTAAGTTCCTAGTAGATAACCATTTACTAGGAACTTACGAGGAAAATTTCCTCGTAAACGCGTGGATACGTATTTCCTCGTAAAGTCCTCGTACACGTTTCCTCGTAAAGTCATAGTAACACATTTCCACGTAAACTCGTAGTAATGCTTTACGAGGAACTTACTAGTAAAGTTTACGAGGACTTTACTTCGAAAATATTACGAGGATTTTACTTCGAAACTTTTTCCCTATTAAAAAAATATTAATTATAAATATATATAATTTATTTTTAAAAAATTAAAAAACCAAATTATAAATAAAAAAGAAATAAGAAAATACTTTATAAATAACTAAATAATATACAATTAAGTTTAAAAATTCATAATATACAATTAAAAATAAAAAAAACTACGGATGGTGGTCGTTAAATTGCCGAACGAAGTCGTCCCGGCTCGCCAACTCCTCCTTGTCAAGGTTGGTTGTCGGCTGTGACTGTGACAGTGGATGCTGTTCGGTTGGAAGCCCTCCATTTTCCCGTCTCACACGCAACATCTCTGCCAATTGCGGATTTCTAACCGCCAAAATGTCCAGGACATCGGTGAGAGAACTCACATGAGCTTGCGTCGCATGCAACTCCGAGCGCAGCTGAGCAGTGACATCGTGCTGCTCCTGAGCATAAGACGATGTCGCTGTGGAGACATCGTTAACGGAACCAATCCCGACGATACGTCTCTTTTTCCTAGTGGCGACCTGTAAATAAAAAGATTAATAACGTTAAAAAAATAAATTAAATAAATAATAAAAATTAATAGAAAAACAAATTATTTACCTCCTCGTAAATCTTATCCACTTCAAGAGTGGATAATATGACTGGTGTCCCAGACTGCTGAGTCAGATGGGTCTTACGTTGGTCAACCCGAGCAACAACCTCGTTGTAGATCCGCTCGGATCTAGGATCTACAAAATGCCCAACCTTATTCCGGTGGGTCCTCTCGTAATACTCTTTCAGAGATGGAAGAACTCCTGTCTCTTTAGCCTAAAAATAATTTTTAAAATTTAATATTAATTAGGAATATAAAAATAGAGTAAAAATTAAATAGTTATTAAAAATTAATTTACCATGTCTAGACGAATTCCCCCGTGAGGTTTTCGACCCCCGGTGTAAAGCATCTTTGTGTTGCCATGCTCGTCTCTTGTCATGCGGTTCTCGGAGTTTGTCGGGGAGGTTCTGACCGAGTCTGGCAACCCCCAATATCTGATGAGGCCATCCCACACATCGAATGTGAGGCAATCGGGTTTCCCCTCCTGGTAACCATCCACCTGAACAAAAAATAATTTTAAAATGATTTTAATTAAAGTCAATGATATAAAACTATATATACATATATATAATTTATAAACCCACACCTGAAAGTCTCCCTTCTAGTTGTAGACTATGTCGAGCAATCGTGCTTTTGCCTTCGCCTCAAACTCCGTCTTCATCCTCTAGTGAATCCCTATAGACCAACGATATTTTTGTTGTAACCAAAAAAAAATTAGAGTAATTAGTTCAATAATATTAATAATTTTAAATAATTGAAAATAAATTAAGTTGATTAATTAATGACTTACATCGAACGATTTGAACCACGTCTTTTTTTGTGTGGATGCACGTCTTTTTTCAGTTTGGAGCTGGATCGGGAAAATATCCCTTGATACAATCCGTGACGCTCTGAGCGACACATCCGTCAAGACCAAACCAGGAAAGAAACAAAAAAAAACATTAATTAGATTAATTTGTAAATTGTTGGTTAATTAAGAAATAAATTAAAAATACTTTTAAAAAATTAAAACATACCATAATATGTTGTGGCCGTACCATCGGATAGGATCTAACTCAGGCAGCCCTTCTCTGCCTGGTAGGGCCATAATATCCTCCACCGTGTACACCGAAAATGGTGCGTTTGGCGGCACCTACAAATCGGGATGAACCCCGGTGACCGGTGGAGGAGGAGGAGGCGGTAGTAGATCAGACCGGGGCGCCGTAGAAACTCCTTGAGTCTCGGGAACAACGTCATGATCCGGAATCGAAGAACCGGGAGCTGACGAAGATGGTGCGCCTATGTGAGGACCAGGCTGACGACCGAAAATATCTCCATAATGACTCCTCTGAAGAGGCCTCTTAGCCGCCGCCCTATCAAACTTGTTCTTTCTAGTCATCTAAATTTTTAAAAAAAATGAAAGCATTAATATACTAGTATCTTTTTAAAAAATGGTTAAAAAAACTAAATTAACCTAATATATATTCCCTAAACTAACCACCTAATCTAAATTCCATAAACTAACCACCTAATCTAAATTCCCTAATCTAATCACCTAACTAGGAAATAGAGAGAACTTTAAGAGGATTCAGAGCGAAGCTTACTACAAATGAGAGAAATCGGATGGCTCGAGATTATATAGGGAATTTTGTTTCCTTGTAAGGTCCTAGTAATTTTACAAGGAAATAGCTATGCCCGCGTTTAGGGTTTCGAGGCCTTTATGAGGAAATAGCTATGCCCGCGTTTTTGTTTCCTCGTAAAGTTCTAGTAACGCTGTTACTAGGACTTTACGAGCAAACAACCTTTACGAGGAAACAGCTATGCCCGCGTTTTCTGTTACTAGGGTTTTACGAGGAAAGGGTTTGTAAATCCCTAAACTCGAAACCCCAAACCCCAAACCACAACTTCCTTAACTTATAACCTCTTCTACAACCAAACTCCAAACCTCTTCTACACATAAACCCCAAATGCAAAATTAATTTATAATTAAACAAACTTAAAACATACATAATTCACATTTATTTTTGTGATTAAACAAACTTATAAACATACATAATTCATTCGGATACATTCTCATAATCTGTTGAAACTAACAACTAACCAGTTTATTCCCGAGGTAGTAATCCGAGGGTATGGAATGAAAGCAAAATTGATCTGCTTGGGAAGCTAATATGAAAGGCTCGAACTTGTTGTACCTGCAAAAATAAAGACAACGTAGAAATTAATTAGTACTCGAAACCTGGATGTAAAAAAAAAAGAATTTTTTGTACCTTCGTCCACCATTGACATCAACTACACAGTTCTTGTTAATCCGAACACCTATGTTGACGACGGGGTCGTACCACTCACACTTGAAGATAACGCATTTCAAACTCATACCTGGGAATTGAACTTCATAAATCTTCTACAAGATCCCGTAGAAATCTGTTTCACCTTCCACACATATTCCATAATTACTTGTCGCCCAGTGTCTACCATAGTCATAGATATGAAAAGTATAGCTTCAGGTAAAATACATTGGTGATGTAGTGACCTTTTCAACTGGACCTTGAAGTAATTCGCGAAACCATGTGGGATACTCAGGATCGTCATAATCAACTTGCAAAAAAGTAATAGAACTAGACATTAGACTTACTTTGTGGTAATGTATGCATAAAATTTAAGCTATAATAAATACATGTTTCCTCAACCACTTGATAAAGTGTTGATCTTTTCTTTTGTCTAACTCAGTTGTCGATATACCAGGTATTGCTTCTTCGACTTGAGTCACAAATTGGCTGTAAAATCATATATGTTATGTTATTTAATATTGAATATATATATATATATATATATATATATATATATATATATATAAATGCTTATGTTTATATATTTAACTTTCAAAATAACCAATCAATGGATGCTTGCAATTAAGAAGAATATAAAGGTGTGCACTATGGCGTCTTCATCACTCGACCACTGAACCTCTTTCAATTTCCCACCCAATCGCCCAATTTGACAAAAGATGTCTGGAACATCGTCTTCCATATATGTCGGCACGACACCACCATCATCATATCTTCTTGGAGCTCGTTTCCTTGTACGTACTTTCGGTGCAAAGTAGTACAATGTGAAATGTGATGTTTCTTCCGTCAAACTTCCCGCAACAATAGAACCTTCAACTCTTGCTAGGTTTTTGGCTTTTCCTTTCAAATTTTTCATGGCCCTTTCATACTGATACATCCATCCATAATGCACAGGTCCACGAAGTAATGCCTCATACAGGAGGTGGACAACTAGGTGTTCTATGACGTCAAAAAAAGTAGGAGGAAATATTTTCTCCAAGTTGCAGATTAAGATGGGGATGTTTTCATAAAGTTGTTGGACAACTTCCTCTTTAAGAGTGCGGGTGTTCAGATCCCTAAAAAATGCTCAAATTCCTTATATATTACAAAAACAAAAATTATACACATTAGTATATATATATATAAAGAAATAAATTAATATTTGCGCCGTATTATATTAATTACCTGAAAGTGCTTCAAGTACTTTTGCCGGTAGTAGCTCCGCAAATGCAAAGAGAAGTAGTCGCTGCATAAAGACATGACAATTATGGCTCTTCATCCCGGAGAACTTTTTCCCTTTCTCAACACATCTTGAAAGATTTGAAACATACCCATCAGGGAACTTCACTTCTGAAGCAACCCAGTTGAACAACACAGACTTTGTTTCTGATGACAGTCTGAATATCGGAATTGGAACTTGTCCATTGTTTTTTATATGTAGCTCACTCCTTGAGCAGATATCAAGTAAGTCCAACCTCGATTTTACGTTGTTTTCGTCTTCCCTGAAACATTCAATATAGTGTTCACGATGTTCTCTTCTCTATATGCATCACATCGAGGTTGTGGCGCAAAAGAAGATCTTTACAATATGGCAATTCCAAAAATATACTCTTTTTGTGCACATTGTGCTGAACACCATAAGAATCATGCATATTACTGGGAACATGCCAAATCCCACCACGAGGAACTGTTTCTAGAGCACCGTAGTAATCGATTTGTGCTTCGATTTGTTCTCCAGTTAAATATGGAGGAGTGTCTCTGACAACCCTTTTGTGCCTGAACAATGTCTTGTTTCTTCGGTATGGGTGGTAAACGGGAAGAAATCGATGGTGACAATCGAACCAACTAGTCTTCTTACCATGCTTCAACTGAAACGCATCTATCATTCCATTACAATATGGACAAGCTAATCTCCTATGTGTAGTCCACCCAGACAATATCACATATGCAGGAAAGTCACTTATGGTCCACAAAAGCATCGCTCGCATCGTAAAATTTGTTTTCGTTGAACAATCATATGTCCTCACCCCTGTTGACCACAAATCTTTCAACTCTTTTATCAGTGGTTGTAGAAAAACGTCGAGAGATCTTTTTGGATGCTTTGGACCAGGTATTAATATGGGCAAGAATAGAAACTCTCGTCGCATGCATATCTCCGGTGGCAGGTTGTACGGTGTAAGAAAGACCGGCCACAATGAATATTGTCTCTCTGACATTCTAAATGGACTAAATCCATCAGTGCATAATCCAAGATACACATTCCGGCTATTGCTAGCGAAATGTGGATGTACATTGTTAAAATGTTTCCAGGCTCTTGAGTCTGATGGATGAGTCATCTCTCCATCCGTCTGAGTATGCTCGGCGTGCCATCTCATCCCTCCAGCAGTCTCCTCAGATTGGTACAATCTTTTCAATCTGTCTGTGATTGGTAGGTACCACATCCTTTGGTACGGTACCCTATTACGCCCTCGACCTTGTGGTTTGAATCCTGGCTTCTTACAAAATCGACATTCTTCTAACTTCTCATCATCTCCCCAGTAAATCATGCAGTTGTCAATGCAAACGTCTATCATCTCCGAGGGCAACCCAAGACTATATACCAATTTCTGAATCTGATAATAAGATTCAGCAGACACATTATCTTCTGGCAAATACTCTTTAAACAAGTCTGCCCATGTATCCATACAATTTTCAGGTAGATTGTGATCGGTTTTAATACTATCATTCTAGCAGCCAAAGACAATTTAGACAGACCTTCTCTACAACCACTGTAAATTGGCTCATTCGCAGCTTTTAACATTTCATAAAACTTTTTTGCATCTAAGTTAGGTTCTTCAACTTCATCATCATCATGAGTTATAAATGCATCACCTACCATATCATGAACCCTATCAAAATCTACCATTTGTTCCTCTTGGTGATGGTAGCTATTTTCATTACGCAAATGATCAGCCGGTTCAACCTGAAAATTCTATTACTACTGCTACCTTCATTCCTACAACTAGCATCGTCTTCTCCATGTTGATACCAAATATAATAATATGGCATGAAACCTCTATTTATTAAATGCTTCCAAACATTTTCACGAGGGCCTAATTTTGTATTGCAGCATTTCCGATAAGGACAGAACATCTTACCACTTTCATGCGTGAGTGGTGTAGAATCTGCTTGATGCATAAACGTCTCCAACCCTTTGAGAAATTATTTCGTCACTCTCCTGTTATTATCTCTATGTGAATACATCCACTTCCGCAACTCGAAAATATTTCCCGGACCAGACATTTTTTTGTCTTTGATCAAGCTTAAAGCTGATTTTTTGGTGTATTTGAAATGAATCACAAATGGTGGTACTTATAGAAATTTTTGAATCTGAGCATTTGCTAGGAAATTGCTAGGAAAAGTAGGTACAAAACACGTTTTAGATTTAAATTAGATATTTTCTCGCTAATTTGAAGTAAGATATCATTTCCTCCTAATTTTGTGGTAACGTTTTACTACGACTTTACGAGGAAAGTATTTATAAGAGATTACGAGGAAATGGTCTTTTGCCACGTAGTTTCCTCGTAATTTTACTACGGTCTTACGAGGAAAAAATTTTCTCGTACCTTTACGAGGACTTTACGGGGAAACTTGTTTTCCTCGTAAACCCCAAGTAAGATTGTAGTAATTTTACGAGGAATTATTTTCCTAGTAAAGGCCGAGTTTTCTTGTAGACGTCCAAAGGGAAAATTTCGAGTTGAAACCCCAATATTACACACTTGTGGCATAGATATCCTACTGTGCGTTGCCACATGAGCATCTAATGGACGATCTTGAGAGGTTCGAGGATCTTATTACTGCTATTAGAGTTAAGGGAGTCCTTGAGGATTACCTACTTTGCAAGCTCTTCAATTACTCACTTGTTGGAGATGATGCGCATTGGCTAAAGCAGCTACCACCATGATCTCTTACATCTTGGGCTGACATCAAGAATATGTTCCTGCGAAATTTCTTTGATGAGGCACGAGCTGAAGAACTGAGGAGTAAGATTGCTACCTTTACGCAGAAAGCTGGAGAGTCTTTTAAAGACTTTTGGATTAGGTTTAAGTTCTTCCAGTGCGACTGCCCACACCATGGATTCAATGAGGTGCAACTACTCAACATTTTATTTAGAGGAGTCGCTTTGAAGTATCAGATGACTCTTGATACAGCAAGCGATGGAAGCTTCAACACCAGGAATCTGAAAGAAGCTGTGAGGCTTATTGAGAATCTAGCAAACAGCAGCAGCACCAAGAACACTGATTATGAAAGGAGTAAATCTGTAGCATTCCTTGGGAAGGAACATATAGATGAAGTAAAAGTTAAGTTGGATAGTGATATATCATGGATTTTACCCACTTACAACCATGACTTATATATGTTTTTGGAAACAAAAGGATACTTCTAGTGTCTTTTTAGAGCTTTTACAGGTTTAGGTACTCACTGGTGTAAAATGGCTATTATGGTGCTAAAATGGAGACTTTATGAAGATATGAGCAAAACGTGCTGAAGATATCGACCGATGTGCATTGAGAGCAATCGACCGATAAAAGATCACCCACCTCGACCGATATAAGACATTCTATATCGATCGATACAAAAGCCATCCGAGTGATTAAATGAAGATTAGAATCCCTAATTGCTCACAATAGTTTTAATAAATTACACCTTAAGTCCCTGGCCGCTTGTTAGGCTATATTTAGAGAGTTTTGTACTAGTTTAAGCAGACTTCTCCAGAGACCTTTTAGACCTAATTTTGGGAGAAGCATCTAGCTATACTTTGAGAAGAGCTTAGGAATTGAGAGAGAGACCTGAACTACAAATCCAGAGAAAATCTTGGACTCCCTTGCTTTACTTATTTATTGTTTCTCTTGCTACTATTATCTTAAAGCCTTATTCAAACCATTATGATTTTGTCTCACATAAATATGTTTGAGTAGTCTCTCTTGTTAGATTTAGGTCTCTCATTAGGGTTGACTCATGCATTGAAATAACCATTATTAGGGTGTTTAAAATATAGTTCTAAATCTAGTCATCATTAATATTAGTGTTAAGGATTGATCACCCTTACCTCTGATTTAAGGATCAATTTGGATAAGTGAGAACTTAGCAATTACCTAGAGTCTAAGTTATTTAGTGAAGACTAGAGAACCTTTTAAACCAACTGTTGGAACTCGCTGGATGCAATATCGTTCGACAGGACGACCGTCTTGTCGACCGATATAGCATAACGTCATTGATCGATATTTCTATCGAACTATTGATCGATACTCACTCAAGGTCATCGAACGATAGTTCTTGATCCGAGATCCAGTAAGAGTTAATTCTTCAAATCCTTAATAGTTTGAGTTCAGAACTATGAATAATAAAAACCCTTTATAACTTGCATGTTTGTCATACCTGAGAAAATACCTAAGTTTAAATACATTCTTTCCTCTTAATAAACAAATCAATCAATCAAGCAATCGCTTGGTTACCTTTTAAGTTATTGTTTTAAACCTGCTATCTAGCTTTATTTCAAAGACTAAATAATCTGTTGTGTAATTCAGAGTCTCTGTGGATTTGATCCCTAAGTACTACAATTGAACCTCTTTTGATGAGAGTAATTCACTCCTTAGGGTAATTTGAATATCAAATTTGGCGCCGTTGCCGGGGACTCTTTTTTATTACCATCAGATTTAGTTTAGAATATAGTCTAGATTTTATTTTTCGTTTATTTAATTATTTTCCTCTTTCTCTGCTATCACAGGGAACACAAGATGGAAAAGGCTGATTTCGGCCAAGCATCGACCGATGATGTAACGCACACATCGAGTGATATGTTGACCGAGGAATCGATCGACATAATCCAACAACCATCGATCGATGAAACCCAGCCGGAAGCAGGTAAGTCTTTACTTACCAATCTAGTTAATGAGGAAGTAGTCCAAAACGAACCATTAGGTCAATTATGCATTGAAGCCAATTAATTTACAGTTAAACAGGGGACTGCAATCCCTGTCAAATGTTATCCATCTTCAACTGAAGATGTAGAAAAACTGCAAGACTACTTAGACCCCATTAAGACCTATTCCAATAGGTCAGCTTTTAAGTTACCAGAGGATGAAGCAAATAAGTCTACACTTCATCTTGACTACATCCATCTGGTACCAAAAAATCCCTTCCGTGGTTCTGCCTCAGAGCACCCCCACGAGCACATCAATTATCTAGAAGAACTGGCACTCGACGATAATAATCGTTGTAGAGTGTACCCCTTCTCCTTAGGGAGGGAAGCCAGAAATTGGTTAAATCAAATACCAGCGGGATCTTTAACTTGCTGGAAAGATATTCGCACTGCTTTCATTAACCAATTCTTCGATGAGACTCGATATTGGGACGTGAGATATAAACTCTCCACATTCTTTCAAGGCCCACGAGAATCTTTCAGAAATGCTTGGACTAGATTTAAGAAGCACCAGCGAGATTGTACCCACCATGGTTATTCAAAACCACAGCTCCTTAAATTCTTTTACGGAGGCCTCGAGCTAGATTACCAGATCACGCTAGATAATGCGAGTAGCGGAAATTTTAGCTCCAGGAACCCTGAAGAAGCAAATCGTTTGATCGAAAAGATAGCAATGGGTAAATCTTATGAAAATAAAGATAAAGAAAGAGAAGCTAGATCCATGAACGACTTTCAAATAGATGAAATTAAGAAATCTCTAGATCTCCTTCATTCTTTCATAAAGGAAAAGAAACCTGGTATTACCCAAAGCAATAAGGATGTCCATTCCATTGAGCAAACATTCCTTAGACGTGAAAGCCCTCAGGAAGACCTTTTTAACATAGATAGTTTCACCCAAAACTATGACACCCTCACCGTATCACACCGAGGGAGAGCCCAAACCATTTTAAACCATGTCTTCACGAGAAATCGGAGGCTAAGAAAAGACCTAGACATCAAGCTGAATGATGTTTACTGCGAAATTTCGAAGAAATTTGACACTTTGCATGAGCAAATTCGAACTCTAGAAAGCGATGTCGCCAATTGTGCTACCGCTATCAAGAGGGAAGCAGGACGTCTACCAGGGAAGACTGATACAAATCCGAGACGTCATGTAAGTGCTGTAATGTTGAGGAACGGGAAACAGCTAACTCCGATAATAAGAGAAAGCACCCCTTTGGGAGGAAACACTGAAATTCCAGAAACGGAGAAATCCATTCTCAACCCCGTGCTACTCCGCGATTTGAAATCTAAACTCCTGCAGAACAAAGAAAAGAATAAAAATTCTAAGGAAACTGAGGAACCAGTAATCATTCTCGATGAAGAGGAAAATATCAATGTCGATCGATACGAAGACACCGATATCGATCGACAAACACCCACGAATTCGAAAGAGAGTCCAACATCCACTGGACCAACTATAGAACGGGTGTACAACACTTTACCTCCCGACCCTCCCAAGGCTAATACTAGGCGCAACCTGGATAAAGAAATCTGTAGACGAGCTTTCGAACGAGTTAAGGTAGAGATACCACTTATTGACGCCCTCAGACGCTATTATTGATGTCAAGGAATGACGAATAAATCTTAACATAGGCAACATCCCTATGAGATTTGATGTGAAGAAGGTCATCACACTTCCTTTAATAGATAAACAATCATCTTATGTAGATGAGGTGGATGAACTGACCCAAGAATCTTTTGAGAAATTGTACTCGGATGATCATTTGGAAGATGCGCTTGTATCTGCTCAGAACGAAGTTTACAGCATAGATGGCAGAGCAGACGAGTGCAATCGTCTCATAGAAACTAGTCATGGATCCTCAGGTATCGGAACCAAAGGCGACGATGAATCAGAGATCGATATCGATCGATATCTTAACAGTGATATCGATCGATATCTTAACAGCGATATCGATCGACACCAGCCGTCATTTGGAAATCTCACAAAGGAAAAAACACCAAAAGTGTAGCTTAAGCCGTTACCCGCTGGACTTAAGTGTTCTTTTCTTATGGACGATTGCTATCCATTGATAGTTAACGCAAGTCTCACTAATGGGGAGCTTGCTCTATTACTGAACAAGCTTCGCAAGCATAGGAAAGCACTTGGATACTCTTTAGAAGACATCCCATGCATATCTCCTGACCTTTGTATGCACCGGATTCATCTGGAGGACGAATCCAAGTCGCATGTAGAACATCAGAGACGACTAAACCCGAATCTCTAGGAAGTCGTAAAGAAGGAAATCATTAAAATGCTTGATGCAAGGATACTCTATCCAATTTCTGATAGCAATTGGGTAAGTCCGGTCCACGTTGTACCAAAGAAGGGAGGTATTACGGTCGTCAAGAACAAAAAAGATGAACTTATCCCAACAAGGACTGTAACTGGACACCGCATGTGTATCAATTATAGGAAACTGAATTCCGCAACTCGGAAAGACCATTTTCCCCTGCCTTTTATTAACCAGATGTTGGAAAGATTAGCAAATCACCAATACTATTGTTTTCTTGATGGATATTCCGGATTCTTCCAAATCCCGATACATCCGGATGATCAAGAAAAGACAACATTCACATGCCCCTACGGAACCTTTGCATATCGGAGGATGCCATTTGGTCTGTGTAATTCCCCAGCTATTTTCCAACGCTGCATGATGTCCATCTTCACTGATATGATAGAAAACTTCATGGAAGTATTCATGGATGACTTCTCAGTTTATGGATAGAGTTTTAAAGATTGTCTCGACAACCTATGCAAGGTTTTGGAGAGATGTGAGGAAAAGAATCTGGTCCTAAACTGGAAAAAATGTCATTTCATGGTCAATGACGGAATCGTACTCGGACACAAAGTGTCCACAGCCGGAATTGAAGTAGACAGAGCAAAGATAGAGGTGATGACGAGTCTACCACCCCCAAATAGCATAAGGGACATCAGAAGCTTTCTAGGACATGCATGATTTTATAGGAGATTTATAGAGGATTTCAGCAAGATAGCCAGACCCCTGACTACCCTCCTTTGTAATGACACTAAATTTGCTTTCACACCAGACTGCCAATAAGCATTTGAAAAGATCAAGAAAGCACTGATAACTACCTCCGTCGTACAAGCACCTGACTGGAACCTTCCGTTCGAAATAATGTGTGATGCGAGTGATTTAACTGTAGGAGCGGTTTTAGGGCGACGAAAAGAGAATAAACTACATGTTATCTATTACGCCAGCCGAACTCTGGACAACGCTCAAAGAAACTATGGAAAAAATGAGAAAGAACTACTTGCAGTAGTATACGCTTTCGAAAAATTCCGTAACTATCTAGTGGGCTCGAAAGTCATTGTTCACACTAATCATGCCGCTATTAAATATCTAATTCAAAAGAAAGATGTGAAACCGCGCCTTATCCGATGGATACCTTCTCCAACAATTCGATATGGAAATAAAGGATAAGAGGGGAGTAGACAATGGTGTCGCAGATCATCTTTCCCAGATAAGAATAGACGAAGAAGTCCCTATTAATGATTTCATACCAACTGAAAATGTGTACTTCACAGATTCATCACTCATCGGCCAGATACAACTCTCATCTGAACTTGCATCAGCCGTTGATACTGAAAGCATTGACTTCAGAGACTTCACATCGATCGATGAAAAATCAGTTGAATCGATCGATACTAGTGATACCATGTCGATCGATAGAAATGACGATAGTGACTTATGAAACATCACGTTTAAGATCACCATCGACACGACCGCAACTGTGGCACGCCAAACACTCACAGATAAACATAACATCTCCCATAATAGAGATACTGAGCACGAGACACACGCTGTGGAAAAGTGATTTAGCGAGAGACCTTGGTACGCTGACATAGTGAACTATCTTGCCGCAAACGTCGAACCTGAAGAACTTAAAAACTATGACAGAAAGAAGTTTTTCAGAGAAGTAAGGAGGTATCATTGGGACGAACCTTACCTTTACAAACAATGCGCCGACGACATATTTCGACGATGCGTAGCTGAAACTGAAATTTCAGATATCATTTATCATTGCCATGGATCCGAATACGCTGGACATTTTGCAACCTTTACAACGGTTTCAAAAATTCTCCAAGCTGGATTTTTGTGGCCTACAATGTTCCGCGACGTTCATGCCTTTATCGTCAAGTGCGACAAATGCCAACGTCGAAGAAAAATCAGCAAGAGACATGAAATGGAACAAAAATTCATTCTTGAAGTAGAAGTTTTCGATTGTTGGGGGATCGACTTCATGGGTCCTTTCCCTACTTCTTACGGAAACTGATACATTCTGGTTGCTGTCGATTATGTTTCCAAATGGGTTGAAGCAATAGCCTCACCCACGAATGATGCCTCTGTTGTTATCAAACTTTTCAAGAGCATCATTTTTCCAAGAGTTGGAGTTCCTCGAGTAGTTATAAGCGATAGTGGAACCCATTTCATCAACAAAAATTTTGAGAATCTACTCAAAAAGAACGGAGTCCACCATAGAGTTGCAACGCCTTACCATCCGCAAAAAAGTGGACAAGTCGAAGTTTCTAACAGACATATCAAAGAGATTCTAGAAAAGACTGTGGGAGTCACAAGAAAGGATTGGTCTAGGAAATTAGATAATGCACTCTGGG
The DNA here is from genome assembly GCA_932364175.1 of Eruca vesicaria subsp. sativa. Lineage (NCBI taxonomy): Eukaryota > Viridiplantae > Streptophyta > Magnoliopsida > Brassicales > Brassicaceae > Eruca > Eruca vesicaria. Next base: position 10,091 of record CAKOAT010214044.1, on the reverse strand, counting down.
CTTACCGAACTGCTTTTAAAACGGCACTAGGAACAACTCCATTTCACTTACTCTACGGCAAATCTTGCCACTTACCTGTTGAGTTAGAGCATAAAGCAGCATGGGAAACTAAATTGATAAATTTTGACATAAAGTCAGCTGCAGAAAAGAGACTCATCCACCTTAATGAACTAGATGAAATAAGACATCTGGCCTATGAGAACTCTAAGATCTATAAAGAGAGAACCAAAGTTTATCATGAAAAACACATTATTTCTCGACATTTCGTCCCGAATGATCAAGTTCTCTTATATAACTCTTGTTTAAATTTATTTCCCGGAAAACTTCGATCTCGTTGGTCTAGCCCTTTTACTGTCACAGCGGCCCCACCAAATGGAACCGTTACACTTATAAATGAGAAAGAGAAGAATATACGGAAAATAGCCAACGAGTGAAACACTATTGGGTTAAACCCCCAAATAATAAACCCCTTCGGTTAGGTATGCCTAACTCCACCTAGGGTACCGAATAGATAAGTCAACCCAATTAGGACTTAATTTATCATGGTTTTAGAATTAAAATATTTAGTTTAATAATTAGTTATTTAAACCTTAAGCAAAACTAGTAAACATAATAGTCTAATCGAGCCATATCGATCGATATACAACTATCTGTATCGGTCGCTATAGACATATCGAGGGCAAACCCATTTTAAGTCGATACGCGCCTCTCTCTCCCTCACAATCACAAATCACCCCCGAAACACACAAACCTCTCTTTCTCTCTCGATTCTTCACGGATCTTAACCATTTTTACCGCAATCGATTCGAAACTCCCCTCCTATCTCGGTTTCACTCTCAAATCCAAAATCCTTCAAAGTATAATCCTTTGATTTTTAGATTTTTAGATTTTTAAAGAGAACAAGGTTGAACTCAAATTTTTCCTAGAAATCGGTCGATAGGTTTGTTTTTAATCGATTAGAGTTGTTAGGATTGTTAGATTAGAGGTTTATGAGTGTTAGAACTAGGATTTACACTATGGAATTGCGATTTGGATTGTTGAGAAATTTTCAGGTTTCGTGACTCGATATCGATCGATATCGGTCAAACCCTGTCGATCGATAAGCACTTCTGGTCGGATTCCGAAAAACACGAAATCGATCGATATCAATCGATATCCAGCGGTTTACATCGATCGATCTCGACCGAATGTGCATTATACTGACTCTCTCGTGTTTTGATTTTTGAAGATGGTATGTGACGCAACGTGAGAGGAGAACCAAGCGGAGACTCGACGCACCTAGCACCTCCAGAGGAGTCCCTCCATCATCTTCTTCCTCCTCGGAAAGGGAAGATGAGCATGACCCTTGGCCACGTGAGGATGGGAAACCCATCCGGATCTACCAGCATTTCACCGACCCGCGGGCCACAGCTAAGAGCACCGAGTGCCTGCACCGTCCTGTGAGAGACTTCTGGGGTAACTACGACAACCTGCTATACGACGCATGGCTTGATGTGGAGATTTCGCCCACTCGTTTCATCGACCCGGCCACCGTCCGACGTCTAAGGATCGTGAAAGACCATGGCGAGATGCTCAATCAGCTCGGATTTGGGACCATGGGCTCCCAATCCTATGACCTTTACCCTTCGCTCGTCCAGCAGTTCATGGCCACGGTTCGCTTTGAGTACAAGAACCAGCCGTCGAGTGTTGCTGGTGATGGTATTCTCTCCTTCTTTGCTAGGGGCATCCGGTACTATGTCTCTGTCCCCGAGCTCTGCGCGATTTACCGGTTTGAGAACCCCACAGCCACCTCCAATACTATCTCCGCCTTCCCAAAGGTTAAGGATTTCTGGGAGATCTTTGGCACGGGCCCCTGGAGCTCTGCCTTGGTGCTTCAGACCGACATCCGCCACCCGACTCTCTGGTACTTCATGCGGATCCTTGCCTCCACTCTGCTTTGCAAGATGGTGCCTAACAAGGTGAGGATCTACGAGCTTACACTTATGTACCATTCACTTGACGGACTGGTCGATCTGACCTTCTTGGACCCCGAGCGCGACATGGCCACACCTAACCTGGGTGCCGTCTTCGCTGAGCATCTAGTCAGCCTGAAGACCAAGCCTTTTTCTGGTGGATCTGGGAGGAAGAAGGAGACCATAGGGAGTCTGCTGACACCGATGTTGGGGTCAAAATCGGTACGACGGAATCAATAGCCAAAACTCCCCGCAAAAAGATAAAAGAAATCGTTTTATAAAACTCGAGAAATAATTTTATAAAACTCGAGAAATCGTTTTATAAAACTCGAAGAATCGTTTTATAAAACTCAAAGAATCGTTTTACAAAACTCGAAGAATCATTTTATAGAACTCGAGAAATCATTTTATAAAACTCGAGAAATCATTTTATAAAACTCGATAAATCATTTTATAAAACTCGAGAAATCGTTTTATTAATCAAAAAGAGATTTCCGAACAAAAGAAATCCGCGGAAAACTCGGAAGATCGTTATCTCGGAAAAATGAAACAAACGTCGATTACACGATCGTCCTAGTTAAGCACAAAACCGTGAAAAACCGAAACCGCCGTAAAACGCGAGCTAGTCACGTCACGACTAGCTCGCCATTGGGTGAGCTAGTTTCGTCCCAACTAGCTCGCCCAACGGCGAACTAAGCCAGCTGGCTTAGCTTGCCGTTGGGCGAGCTAGAAGCTTCCCGGGCAGCTCGCCAAACGGCGAGCTAAACCGGTCCAGTTCGGCTCGCCGTACGTCAAACCCACCATCCCGAGCCTCGATCTCCCGCATCCTCGATTCAAGGCTTACGTCCTTCGATACGGTCGTGTTCGAACCACAGTCGAAATGTCTCCCGTTTCGTCTCGATCCGTCCTATCATTCGAGTTTTACGATAAAAACCGTAAAACTTTGTTTTCTCGAAAAGAACTCGAGGAAATCGTATAAAATGGCAACGGTTAAACGAAACACCGAACATTGCCTAAACTATAAGATTTATTCGAGATTTTTCGTAAAAATCGTAAAAAACGCGTTTTTAATAAAAACGTCGAGTGAATCGTAAATATGGCAACGATTAACCGAGAAACGAATGTAGCTAAACTTTACTATTAACTCGGGGAATTTACTAAAAACGGCATTGGATCAGGAAACGATCTCGTACAAAGTCGCAAAACGGGTTTATCGCAAAACGGCTTGGAAGGTCCTAAAACGCGATAAAAGCCCATCTCGTGATCTTAACGAAATCTAACCCGAAGATACGATAACTTTTTGACGGTTTACTTTCAGAAGGAAGATAAACGTCAAGTTTGAAGATAAATAGAAGATCTATATAATAGGCAACGGCGACACGGATTCTTTTCGGAGAAAAGTATCCCCAATGAAGTGGGCCACCACGAAAAAGGTTCATGACCTCCGGGAAATCATCAAGCAGCGGCTTGCAGGGGATAGGCACTGCAAAACGCACAAAAATGTTAAAATCTATATATATAAACAGATATGTAGATCACGTCAATAAAATACCAGTTGTCGCCCACACGGTTCTGAACAAAGGAATACAACTTTCCTCCACCGACGCGCTATCAATTTTGACATAGAAGAATCGGTCAATCCAATCGTGATCATTCGAGGCAAGCCCGCCGAGAACCGTCATTGCTCGCCGCGGGGTCAGGTAAAATCCGCCCCCTCTTCCGCGCTTGAATGTTAACATAGCCGAAAGATAGTCCGCGTCAAAGGACATTCTGCGCTTGTAGCCTAGCACCAAGATCCCAACAAGGTGCTGCAATCCACTAGGACGTAGCTGGCTGAACGGTATGCCAAACCTATCCAAGAACTCGACAATGGCTTGAGGAATAGGGAACCATAGCTGACAGTTCAGCAGAAAGGCGTCGTAGTACGTAAAATAACCCGGAGGCGGATTCTCGGCATCCTGACCTTCGACGGGGAGGCAAAACTGAACCGCCTCAAGGATCGCACGGAGATTCCTCAAATCTCTGAGAGAACCGATAGTACTCGTACTCAGACCGACCGTTTTCTTCCGAAGCTTATCCTTCTTCGGAACCCAGAAACCCGGAGACGGAACCTCGGCGGCCTCCAAGGCTGAACAGTATTCCGAAAACTCTTTATTAGTCGTGGAAAAACGCCGAAGATCGGCCTGGGAAGGGGACAACTGCCAGAGATGTCAAGGTCGCTCGGATCAAAGATCGATGCATGAGCATGGTCCGAAGCTTTCCATTCGGAAGACATGTTGGACGGTCAAAAGAAAAAGAAAGGATCCAAAGGAAGAAGTAGAGAGAAAGCTTTGTGAAACTTAGACAAGTTATGGAAAAATGAGTGAAAAACTTGAAAACACACCCCATATACTTATAGGAAAAATTTTACTATTCACCTTTGGAATTTTGGCCATTAAAGTTCCGCCTAATTCTACCAAACTCGCCAAACAAGTTTGATCCCCTCGCAAGAACTCCACGATTCTTACGAGCTGGGGGGCTAACTGTTGGGGTCAAAATCGGTACGACGGAATCAATAGCCAAAACTCTCCGCAAAAAGATAAAAGAAATCGTTTTATAAAACTCTAGAAATCATTTTATAAAGCTCGAGAAATCATTTTATAAAACTCGAAGAATCGTTTTATAAAACTCAAAGAATCGTTTTATAAACTCGAAGAATCGTTTTATAAAACTCGAGAAATCGTTTTATAAAACTCGATAAATCATTTTATAAAACTTGAGAAATCGTTTTATGAATCCAAAAGAGATTTCCGAACAAAGAAAATCCGCGAAAAACTCGGAAGATCATTATCTCGGAAAAACGAAACAAACGTCGATTACACGATCGTCCGAGTTAAGCACAAAACCGTGAAAAACCGAAACCGTCATAAAACGCGAGCTAGTCTCGTCCTGACTCGCTCGCCGCTGGGCAAGCTAGTCTCGTCCCAACTAGCTCGCCCAATGGCGAGCTAGAAGCTTCCCGGGCAGCTCGCAAAACGGCGTGCTAGAAGCTTCCCGGGTAGCTCAACAAACGGCGAGCTAAACCGGTCCGGTTCGGCTCGCCGTACGTTGAACCGACCATCCCGAGCCTCGATCTCCCGCATCCCCGATTCAAGGCTTACGTCCTTCGACACGGTCGTGTTCCAAACCACGATCAAAATGTCTCCTGTTTCGTCTCGATCGTCCTATCATTTGAGTTTTACGATAAAAACCAAAAAACTTTTTTTTCTTTAAAAGAACTTGAGGAAATCGTATAAAGCGGCAACGGTGAAACGAAACACCGAACATTGCCTAAATTGTACAATTTATTCGAGATTTTTCGTAAAAATCGTAAAAACGCGTTTTTAATAAAAACGTCGAGTGAATCGTAAAGGCGGCAACGATTAACCGAGAAACGAACGTAGCTAAACTTTACGATTAACTCGGGGAATTTACTAAAAAGGCATCGGATCAGGAAACGATCTCGTACAAAGTCGCAAAATGGATTTATCGCAAAACGGACCAGAAGGTCCTAAAACGCGGTAAAAGCCCATCTCACGATCTTAACGAAATCTAACCCGAAGATACGATAACGTTTTGACGGTTTACTCGCAGAAGGAAGATAAATGTCAAGTTTGAAGATAAATGGCAAGTTTGAAGATAAATAGAAGATTTCCGAGGGAAAAAAGGAAGGATCGAGATAAATGGAAGATTCCCGATAAACTCGAATCCGGGCGAAACAGAAAGACTAAACCGCCTAGGAGAGGAGTATATAAGCAAGAGGCATAGGGCAGAAGCAGGGACACGATTTTAAGAGCTTTCACCACCAAACTTAGCATTTAGGAATATTTTCGTTTTTTGTTAGCGAGCTGCGTCTCAACTAGGATTTTTGGTCTTAGACTTCTAAAGTTAGGGATTTCACCGACGGCTCACGCAGCTAAAGGCCACTCTCGTTGTAACAGTTCTTACGCAGATTCGGAATAAAAACCTTCTTGCTCTCAATCTCGTTCATTCTCACTTTAATTTAAGTTCTTCGTTTTCTTAATTATCGTTGTGTGGTTCTGCAGATAGCTGGGTCCTCTGGAAACTTAGGGTTTACTCAAAGTTTTCTTATTTACGATTCATTGACAGTAGGTGAATTTTGGTTCCCACAGCCGATATTCCAGCACTGTGGGATCCGTTTTGATGAGGGCACTGTTGGGCCCGAATTTAGCCCTTTAGCTGAGATAATGGGCTCAACTAGTTGAAGCCATTAACGGCCATTATAAGCCTATTAGGAATTTATCCCCTAAAGGAAAAACCAAACAAAATCGCCACCTGTTTGTCGAATGGGAAAATCATTAATAAAACAGGTCACGGAGAAAGATTCGGGACCTCATTTACAAACAGCTAACATGAAACAGCTTAAGAAAAACTTGCAAGGCCTAGTCAAAGGGAGGTTGTTGCAAATCCCACAACTTGCGGAGGTAATCTCGGAGGTTTCGCTGGGAGAAGCTGAACGTGACCTAGAGCTATTTAAAGAAGGAGAGGAGATAAAAAAAGGGGATCTTCAATTCATTCGAGACCAAAAAGACTCAAACACATTTTGTTTTTAACCATCTCCTTCAAGTTATTGTTCTTTCAATTAGATCATCAAGATCATCTTTGTAAACCCTTATTATTATCAAAATCAATACAATCATAATTCATTCTCTAAGTTCTTAAGGGATTCAGCCCACGATTGTCTTCTCCCCAATCTTAACCTAACCTAAACTAGGAAGTGAGTTTTACCCCTCACATTTTGGCGCTGTCTGTGGGGACGAGATAATTGAATCCTTTACTCCGTAACTTGAGAATAGATCCATCCAACCAGGCAACGATCCCATCCATCCCAGATCCCGTGATCCATATCGACGGCTCACCGAACAGGAGAGACCCGGATCCTCAAGATCCGGAACCTCGATCCGCCGATCACCGATCCGAGCAACAGCCTCCGGCTAATGCTCAACCTAACCGAACTGGGATAGCTAACCCAAGGTCTTCCAGTGGAAACAACACCGGGGCTACACTCCCGGAAAACCCCCAACGTCAACACGCTCCGCATCACTCGGAAGCTCAGCTATCTGAAATGCGCCGAATGATGGTGCAGTTGGTAGAAAGAGCTCAGGATAATGAGCGTACGTTGCAACAGCTAACTGCCCGGTAACAACGGTTTGAAGAGGTGACTAGATCTCTAACGGAGACAACGCATCCGTCGCAACGCCAAGGCTCAGGAATCGCCTTCCGAGATCGAACCCACATTCCCTCGCGGACGCCTGGACTTTTCCCCCAACAGTGTTGCTCGTAATGGGCAAGAGCCTGTTCTCCGGATACCCCTCACTGAGACAACCCCAGTATTTAGTCCACCTATAACTAGCGCTATGGGAAGTAACATAGCGACGACTAGCTCAGCACCCAATAGGGTTCACGAACACAGCGCCCGATTGCCACCTCCGCCACCTATTTTTAGGTCCGGAGAAGGAATGTCTCCCCCTCCTAGGGGTAGAGCACCGACTTCAGCTTACCAATATGGAAGCGCGACCCCTAGTCGAGATAACCCGAGGACGGAAGCTGATCCTACAGCTCACCCCCCAGGTCGCGTCCCTCAAGGTGGCTCTAGAGCTAACGAGCGATTTAGCCCACCTAACGCTTGGGATAACGACGACACTCGACTCCATCGAGAATCTTCTCATCAGATTCCTCGCGAAGACTCAACTGTCCTTCCCCTAGAAGGACCTGAGGCTATTCGCCGATACATGGAGAAAACTCACGCAGCTCTCCAGAAGCTGAACGCTCAAGTGCATAAAGCAACAACCTCAGCTCCCGTAATCGAGAGCTTGATTGTGGAAACCCGTGGAACCCCGTTCACAGATAAAATCGCCAGCTCTTACATAAGAGATACCCAAAAAACTAGGATTCCCGAATACGACGGGACCTCAGACCCCAAGGCTCACTTGAGAGCCTTCCGCTTAGCTATAGTAAAAGCTCATTTCACAAGAGAAGAATGCGAAGCAGGTTACTGCAGGACCTTTGCTGAGAACCTGGTCGGAACAGCTCTCGAATGGTTTTCGAGCCTCGAGCCAAACTCAATCGATAACTTCGATCAGCTCACTAACGCCTTCATGAAACAATACTCGACCCATATCCTTAAGCAAGCCTCCGAGGCTGACCTCTGGAAGATCATGCAAGGAATGGGGGATTCGCTACGAATCTACATCGAGAAGTACAAAGCAGTTAGAACTAAGCTCTCGAACCCCAACGATCAAGTGGCCATCGAAGCCCTTAGAAGAGGTCTCTGGTATAAATCAGAATTCTGGTCCGAGCTAACACTTAACCCTCCTCCAACTATCGATGATGCTCTTCACAAAGCATCGAGATACATTACCTTGGAGGAAGAAACAGCTGCACTGGATAAAATCCATAAGAAANTTAGAACTAAGCTCTCGAACCCCAACGATCAAGTGGCCATCGAAGCCCTTAGAAGAGGTCTCTGGTATAAATCAGAATTCTGGTCCGAGCTAACACTTAACCCTCCTCCAACTATCGATGATGCTCTTCACAAAGCATCGAGATACATTACCTTGGAGGAAGAAACAGCTGCACTGGATAAAATCCATAAGAAATCCCAAAATCACCCGAAAGGTGAAACCTCGGAAACAAAAGGACCCTCTAGAAAAGGGAGCTCTCGAAACCATCAGACCCAGGGAGAACACTCGTATGCTGTCGACGAAGTCCAACAGGAAAAACCTGTTGCTGCGACAAGCAAAACCCCCTGGACAAAAGGCTACGATGAGAACAAACACTGCTCTTATCACGATTGAAAAGGGCACTCAACCGAGGAGTGCTGGGACCTCCAACGACAATTAGCAGCTAAATTCGTAGCTGGCGAACTAAAGGACGTGGAACTAAAAAAGCCACCTCCTTACCAGAAAAGAGGTCCCAGAGACTGTTGGTGTCGAAAACCGTAATCTCGAAATCAACGTCTGCGATAGCTTCTGTAAAAGATGGAACCATTATTTTCCGCAAAATCATTTTATAAAATGATTAATACCGTTTTATAAAACTCGAATACCGTTTTATAAAGACTCGAGAGATCGTTTTATAAAACTCGAAAGATCGTTTTATAAAAACTCGAGAGATCATTTTATAAAACTCGAAAGATCGTTTTATAAAATTCGAAGATCGTTTTATAAAAACTCGAGAGATCATTTTATAAAACTCGAAAGATCGTTTTATAAAATTCGAGAGATCGTTTTATAAAACTCGAAGATCGTTTTATAAAAACTCGAAGATCGTTTTATTAAAACTCGAAGATCGTTTTATAAAAACTCGAAGATCGTTTTATAAAAACTCGAGAAACTCGTTTTATAAAACTCGAGAACTCGTTTTGCAAAACCGCGAAAAACCGAAACCGCCGCAGAACGCGATCTAGTCACGACTNTTTATTCGAGATTTCTCGTTGAAATCATAAAAAACGCGCTTTTAATAAAAGAAACGCTGAGTAAGTCGTCAAAAACGTGTTTTTAATAAAAAGTCGAGTAAATCGTAAAACTTTGCGATTAACTCGAGAAATTTATTAAAAACGACATCAGATCAGGAAACGATTCCGTAAAAGTCGGAAAACGGTTTTTATCGCAAAACGGTCCGGAAGGACCTTAAACACGATAAAACCCATCTCGCGATTTCAACGGAATCAAACCCGCGGATTTGATAACGTTTTAACGGTTTACTCGCAGAAAGAAAATAAAAGTCAAGTTTAAACATAAAAGGAAGGTCTGAAAGAGAAATAGAAGATTTCCGCAGAAGAAAAGGAAGGATCGAGAAGAATGGAAAGTTCCCGATTTAAGTCAAATCTGGGCGAAATGGAAAGATCGGATAGCCAAGATGAGGAGTATATAAAGAGGAGGTCTAGGGCAGAAGCACAGACGAAATCAGACCTAGAAGAGACGGCTGCTAGCTTAGATTTTAGGACTTAGCGTTTAGACTAGCACTGCAGATCCTTAGAACGTTTTCACGTCTAAGTTCTTCAATTCTACTTGTAACAGTTGTCGATTCTTATTCAATAAAAGCTTTCTTACGATTTCTTATCTCTTTATTCTTGTTGTTCATCCATATTCCTTTAAA
>CAKOAT010214043.1:259125-272418 GCA_932364175.1 Eruca vesicaria subsp. sativa | reverse complement strand
CATTGCCTAAACTATACGATTTATTTGAGATTTCTCGTTGAAATCATAAAAAACGCGCTTTTAATAAAAAACGCTGAGTAAGTCGTCAAAAACGTGTTTTTTATAAAAAGTCGAGTTAATCGTAAAACTTTGCGATTAAATCGAGAAATTTATTAAAAACGACGTCATATCAGGAAACGATTCCGTAAAAGTCGGAAAATGCTTTTTATCGCAAAACGGTCCGGAAGGACCTAGAACGCGATAAAACCCATCTCGCGATCTCAACGGAATCAAACCCGCGGATTTGATAACGTTTTGACGGTTTACTCGCGGAAGGAAAATAAAAGTCAAGTTTAAACATAAAAGGAAGGTTTGAAGAGAAATAGAAGATTTCCGCAGAAGAAAAGGAAGGATCGAGAAGAATGGAAAGTTCCCGATTTACGTCAAATCTGGGNTAACAGTTGTCGATTCTTATTCAATAAAAGCTTTCTTACGATTTCTTATCTCTTTATTCTTGTTGTTCATCCATATTCCTTTAAACTCGTTTGTTTTAGTGATTTCCGCAGAGATCCAGGACCTCGGGAAAATTAGGGTTTCGCCCTAAGTTTCCATATTTGACGGAAAATCGACAGTGTGGATTTCGGTTCCCACAATCGACGGCATCAAGAAAAGGCCCGACCTCAAGAAAGGATGCTTGTCCGACGAGTTAGACGGAGTGCTATGGTCATACCGAATGACGCCTCGAGAAGCGACTAAGGCCACTCCCTTCTTGCTGACATACGGGGTCGAAGAAATGGCTCCAGCAGAAGTCAACGTCGCTAGCCTATGCCGTAGCAAGATGCCCCAACACGACGACCTCAATCAAGAGATGCTACTCGACGCCCTCGATGCAATCGAGGAAAGACGAGATCAGGCCCTGCTCCGAATACAAAACTACCAGCATCAAATAGAAAGTTTTTATAATAAGAAAGTCTGTTCCCGGCCCCTCGAATTCGGGACCTCGTCCTGCGTAAAGTTTTCGAGAACACCAAGGAACTGAACACCGGTAAACTCGGAGCCAACTGGGAAGGCCCGTATAAAATTGTTTAAGTCATTAAACCCGGAGTTTACCGACTAGAAAATTCATTAGGAAAGGAAGTACCACGAGCGGGGAATTCCATGGACCTCCGTTGCTACTACGCCGAGTAAACGCGACACCATCCTTCCAAAAAAAAAACCCTAGTAAATGCGCTTACCAAGCCACTTTTAATCACCAAGTAAACGCACTGTAAAAAGTCACTTCCACTCGACCAAAATGAACTACGGACGGCTTGATCCTCCCCCGAGGTACGTAGGCAACCTTAACCTGTCCAGCTGTAACCCCAAACAAAATATCTGCGTAAAGCAAACCTAGCTGTCGCTCTAACTCACTGAGTAAAACCCATCTCACTCGAGATTCCCACGATGCTCGCGCCCTCACTAAGTTATTCGACGGACTGCGCATGAGTACTCGCCCCAAGCCGTCGATACGCCGTGATCAGGCGTAGTCGACGCATTCCGTGTAAACGGCCGCAGCCGCCTAATGGAAACATTAATTTTTGAACTCGTAATGATTCCCGAGAAAGGGAATGGCCAACTGAACACTCGGCGAAACTACTTTACGACTTATCAAAGACCTTAACCATAAAAAACTGTGAAAACTTGATCTCACTTGCACCTGACAGGGTTCGAAATCGAGCGGTCAGAGCAACGTACGAGCTTCCACCGACCGACTTTGATAACTGGGTTTAAAGTCGTACCGCCGAATACCCAACAGGTTACTTTGAATGGCCGAATAACGATACCCCGATAATTTATTCCGAGCTAACTCTGAATTACTTGCGACTTAAATTACATCAAATCATTTTTGGTAACCGGGAACAAAGCTGCACAGCCGAGTATCCGACGGGTTACTTCAAACATCCATGCAACGATATCTCAAAAATTTATTCCTAGTCAATTCTAAAATTAGTTGCGACTTAATTTGTCTCGAATCAATGCAATAAATAAAGCAGTTGAAGAAAGGAAAAATAAAGCCGAGAATTCAATTAGTACGGAAAACGGGTTACAATACTGAACCCCACCAACGGGGACAAAAACAACAAAGGGCAACATCGCCCGAGTTATACAATATGAGACCATATCATTCCTGCTTCTTAGTCTGGTCGTCATCTGCCCGAGTTGCTTGCTGAGGGACGTTGCTGGATGAGGCCTGCTGGTTTACGACCTCCTCACCTCCAGTCTGCCCCTCAGAAATCTATAATCCTTCCGGGTTGGGCCTCACTTTGTCACTATCCAAGCTGGCCTTCTTACCCCCAAAATTTCCCGAATCCGAGTAGTCGATCTCTTCTGAAGATCCTGAAGGAATCACCTCACCTATCGACTTGCCTGCAGAGAAGTTGCCTTATTACCTTCAGCCGTCTGATTACCAACACTACCGCTGGATTGACCTCCGAGAGAACAATTTGGGTTATGGAGGGATGCAGCCGCCTGAGGACCAATCAGGTTCAAGTTAGAACCGTGCTGATTCTGAGGAAATTCCCTATCCAGCTCTGACGCCATGTTAGCGAGTAAACTCTCGTCGACGAATGCAGACTCCAAGACGAGAGGGGACAAAGTCAAGTCGTGCTCTGTGAGGGGGCCGATGTTTAATCGAGTTGCTTCCGTGAACCACTTCGATTCTTTACCCTTGAAGTAGTCGATCCGTTCATTCGGGATCGAGTCTCCCTTTTTCTTAAGGAGTTCCAAGCACTTCCGAGTACCAAAGGCTTGGCTATAGGAGCATCAAGCATCATCAAACGGCGCAAAGTTGTTTTCCGGGTTACGGATGCGCTCGAAGCGAACATTAACTTTCACGGACATCGCAGCGGATACCCTTGCCCGCTCACGAGTTACCTCGAATACCCGAGATTCCCTTAGACGAGTGGTCTCCCTCGCATGAGCCTCCGCGAGTTCGATCTTCTCACGCTCAAGCCCTTTCTTCCTCGAATTTGGCCACAGCGGCCTTCGCGGACTTGAGCCTGCTCAAAATATCTTCCGCCGTCATCGCTTGAGTCTCAGCACGGCGAGCAGCATCGTCTTTCTTGGTCTAGGCTTGCTCAAGAGAGGTTTTCAACAAACTGATCCGTTTCTTCCCTGCCTTGGCCTTCTAATGAGCCTTACCCAAGTCGGCATACGTCCTCTTAAGTTCTGAATCAAACTTCTCCACAAGGAAGTTGATACTACCTTCGGCCTGAAACATTGGCCAATGGTCCGAGAAAAGGAAGTTAGGGAACTGCCAGCATGAAATTATACCGAGATGCAAGAAAAGGGAAGACACTCACCGTTAGCAAATTGCGCGATACGTCCATATAGGCATTTGGGAAGGCAAGCTGATCAATAGCCGGGAGTTCGATGTGGGACCAAAATTCACCTACTGTCAAGATTACGTAAATTTAGGAATTTAGAGTAAACCCTAATTTTCCAGAGGACCCGGCTATCTGCGGAACAGCACACAAGCAACCAAGAACGCGATTAATATGAGTAAGATAAAAACGATGTTTAAGAAAAACGAGATCAAGAGCAAAATGATTCTTATTCCGAATTCGCGTAAGAATAGTACAACAAGAGTAGCTTTAGCTGTGTGAGCCGTCGGCGAGATTCCTAACCCTAGAAATCTAAGACTAAAACCCTAGTTGAGACGCAGCTCGATAACGAAAACGGAAATATTCCTAAATGCTAAGTTTGGTGGTGAAAGCTCTCAAAACTCGTCGTCTGCTTATGTCCTCAGCCTCTTGCTTATATACTCCCTTCCTAGGCGGTTTAGTCATTCCATTTCGCTCAGATTCGATTTTATCGAGAATCTTCCATTTATCCTGATCTTTCCTTTTTTCCAGCGGAAATCTTCTATTTATCCTCAAACTTGACATTTTTCTTCAAATTTGACATTTATCTTCTTTCTGCGAGTAAATCGTTAAAACGTCGTCGTATCTTTGGGCTAGACTTATTTAAAGTCGCGAGATAGGCTTTTATCGCGTTTTAGGACTTTTCGAGCTGTTTTGCGTTAAAACCGTTTTACGACTTCACATGAGATCGTTTCCTGATGCAACGCCGTTTTTAAATAAGTTTCTCGAGTTAATCGTAAAGTTTGGCAATGTTCGATTTTTCGGTTAATCGTTGCCGTTTTCTACGATTTACTCGAGGTTTTAGAAAAAACGCGTTTTTACTACTTTCACGAAAAATCTCGAGTAAATCGTATAGTTAGCCAATATTCGGTGTTTCGTTTAACCAATTCTGTTTTATACGATTTTCTTGAGTTCTTTCGAGAAAACAAGACTTTACGGTTTTTACCGTAAAACTTGAACGATAGGACGGAACCGAGATGAAACGAGAGACGTTTTGACCGTGGTTCAGAACACGATCGAGCTGAAGGACGTATGCCTCGAGTCGAGGACGTGGGAGGTCGAGGCTCGGGACAGTCAGCTTGACGTACGGCAAGCTGGCTCGATGCCACGTAGCTCGCCGTACGTCGAGCTGAACCTGTTGGTTCGGCTCGTCGTACGTTGAACTCTGTTCGGTCGAACCTGCTCGCGGTTTTATCACGGATGCGGTTTTTCGTGGTTTTATCGCGGATGCTGTTTTTCGTGGTTTTGTGCTTAACTCGGACAATCGTGTAATCAGCATTTGTTTCGTTCGTTCTTCCGAGATGACGATTTCCAAGTTTTCCGCGGATTTCCTTTGTTCGGAAATTTCTTAGAATCTTATGAAACGGCTTCTCGAGTTTTATAAAATGTATTTTTATTTTTGCGGAAAGTTTTGTCAATGATTCCGTCGTACCGATTTTGACCCCAACAGTTAGCCCCCCGGCTCATAAGAATCGTGGAGTTCCTGCGAACGGTTCGAACTTGTTCGGCAAGTTTAGTAGAATTAGGCGGAACTTAATCGCCAAAAGTCCGAAGGTGAATAGTGAAACTTTTCGTTATAAGTACATGGAGTAAATTTTCAAATTCGTTACTCATTTTCTTCCATAACTTATCTATTTACTCATCGACTATCACATGTTCAAAGTGCCACTGTTTAGATGAAACTGGGCAAACACAGGGAATGGTGTGAAGGAAGAAGATGGCTTCACTCTTGTTAACCTTCATATGAACCAAGCAGCCTATTTGAAAGATCCATTCATTCTACCTTCTCAAGCGAAACAGGTTTTCTACTCTAGGGAGGATGATAATTCAAACTGGTATGTTGTTATGAGAGCACCACCTAAAGGTTATCATGAGTTGGAAACAGAAGAGGATTTAGGTGGTGCACCTTTGCCTGTCCAAGAAGTTGATGATGTGGATGATGAAGCTTCGGAGGATGAGAGTGTTTATGTTAGGGATGATTGTGAAAGTTTATTAGTGGTCGATTGATATCCCATTGAAAGTTTGTGTGATGGTTTGTATGAATGTTATAATGTTGTGTTATGGGTTTTTGAATAATATTTATTTTTTGGATTTTTTAATAATTTAAATTGTTTTATTACTGATTCCGAATTAAATATACAAAAAATAAAATAAAATCAATTTTTTAATATTATTAATAAATATTCAGATAATTTTAAAACTAATTAATAACACGTAACGATTGCTATCTTTGCTCTCGGATTTTTCTTTATTATTAAGTTATAATAACATTTTTACAACGTTATTATAAGTATTAACAATTTCGTATAAAAACGCGCTATTGTTGTACGCTTAATTATAGCACAGAGAAAAACCGCAATTAAAAGGGCCGGACCTATTATAACGGGCGATGTCAGAGCAGACAAGGAAACGCTATTATAAATGAATAATAGCGTTTTTCGTCCGCTATTACTACCCACATTTCATGTAGTGACTTCAATGGGAAGATTGATTCCATCTACAAAAATCTGGACATTAAGATTGGGACTTTGGGTACTCGGGTGAAGAAGCTTGAGACACAAGTAGTTCAGATTGGAGAAGCTGTTAAGGGGCAAGAAGGGGATGAATCTAAGAAACACCACGTCAATGCCATCTTTAATGATGATTTCGGGCAAGTGGTTAATCATGTGAAGCTGCAAGGAATTTATTTTGAAGAGGAAAACTTGATGAGTTTTGGCGGATCACCCCCTATCGATCGACGCTCTCCTACCCGAATCGATCAACAGACCTCAAGAGAGATCGATCGCTTTAAACTGGCGAGTCAACTCCATCGTACAATGCAGTCCGGATCTTGACTCACGAGGAGTTTGAAGAAAAAACTGACATCCACCAAGCTCTTTTTACTCCACCATCGATCAACATCAAGAGGCAGACATCAATCGACAGAGAGATCATGCCATTGATCGAGGAGCAATAATCAACATCGATCGATGCGACCCTCTCACATGCCAAGTGCATTTGCCACCCATTGACATATCCCGAATCAATTAACTCAGTCCACCACCCAAAGTATCGGCTAACCCACCAGATACCATCAGCAACCCTTTAGACACTACACCTGAGCCTATGGTTATTGATAAAGCTACTACAGGAAGGACCTTGAGGAAAATTAAGGAAAATGTTCCTTAACATCTGAAGAGGGAAGCTAATGATAAGGAGATGAATGGTTTCACTAAGAGAGTCCTCAAGATCCCACTGGACAAAGCTTTTGAGGAGGTTTACTTCACCCACAGACTGTGGATGTTCTTAAGAAAGACCAAGGACACCGAGGAGGACATTAGGAGAATGTTTCATCAAGTCAGGGACATGATGAAGCATAGGGTCACACCAAAAAAGAAGAGTGATCATGGGAAGGTTACAATACCATGCCTAGTGAAGGGTATTGAGTTCCCACATGCACTTTGTGATACATGAGGATCAGTCAGCATCCTACCTAAGGTTATGGTAGACCAACTGGGTCTGAAGGTAGAACCTGTGAAAAATTATTCATTTTTGTGGATTGTTCTGAGAGGAAATCAGGAGTTATAATTAGGGACCTGGAGGCGCACATTGGTAATGCCGTTTTCCTGTATATTTTCATATACTGGACATCAAGCTGAACAGGAATTCTTCCCTCTTATTTGGAAGAGCATTCATGGCCACAGTAGGAGCAGTTTGTGATATGAACAACAATAGGTTCTGGCTTACATTGGTAGATCCAAACATTTTTTATGATCCTGTCCGTGTTGTTAAACAACATGTACACTTTCGCAGACAGGAAATGCTAGATTCATTGCCGCGTAACATTCAGTAACATCGCCAGATTCCATCGATCAGCCAACGAACAATATGCATCATGACACATTGATCGAAGGTCAACCCACGCGAGGCATCTTCCCAGATCAATGCTACCCTAGCTTTGCTTTTCAAGCCACCAGTGACTATTCTATAGGAAGTTGGGAAGAAATTAGTTTCCATGAGATTTTTGCAATATAAACAGCACACTTAGAGGATCATAAGGAGGAGCATGATGAGGATTATGAAGAGGAGTATGCTAGAGAGATTCATGCTATTCTTATAGAGGATAGAATCCTAGAGCTCATTCACAGAACGAAGCACATAGAATCGATCGACATGGACGCACTAGCATTGATTGATAACAACACTCATCAGGAAAATCGACATCACGAATCACCCGACATGCAGCAGCCTACAACGATCAATTTTGAGGCCACCAACTTCAAGAAAATTGGAAAATTTCCGATTCCTAGTAGTGAAACAAACCTCTATAAAAGGAGCTTTGCAACCACATAGACGTCTCATACCATAGAAGCAGACAAGATGCAAGGACCTATTCCTTTTGAAAGACAAGCAAGAGAGGCACTAACTTCAGAGATAATCATGGAGAAGCCCCAAGTGCAACATTCAACAATATGAAGATCACTGGCCCTCGTCTTCCATCGATTGATACAGATGCTAATGCATCGAGCGTTACAAACTCAAAATCTCATTTATTATTTAATCAATTTTAGATTGAAGATTTTCTAAAACCCGATGAGTGTGGTATTTTTAGGGATCCAGAAGGCCACGCACGAGCTATGGATGGAAGGATTCTACAAGAATCGAAAGATGATATAGCAGACATCCTTCAGATGGCCAATGGACCAGAAAATCTCTTTCAGCAACTAGGCATAGTGCAGCAACTATCGATCGACACAACACAAAATACATTGACCAACAGGGACAGTCGCCTATCGAACGATAGGAAAACACGTGCATCGATCGACAGCTACCCCGAATATGGACCGATTAAGGAACCATAGCTCTACACCAAACATGAAATCAATGAGATAGTATGGTGCATCAATGACCTACAGGAGAGATCTGGAGTTAAGTTCAACAAAAAATTGGATACGGTTTACATATTTCTGCAGACAGTATCAGAGGATTAACCACACACATGCTAGATAGAGATAGAAGCAGAACTAGCTACTATGAAGACACATCGTGCAGGGGCAGCAACAGCAGCCTCATTGATCGACGGCAATGAGGACGCATCGATTGAAGCATATAACGTACCTGCACAAGAAGAGATGTTGATAGGAAAGGTTGATCCTTTGAAACGAGACATACATTAGCACGAAGATCGATGAATTCTACCATCCTCTCAACAACAACGTCAACTGGTTAAGCACATATATTGAGTTGATACAGAAGGATTTAGATATGTTCCGCGAAGAGAAGTGTCAACATGAGAAACTCGTATAGATCGATACCGATGCTATCACATCAATCAATATCAGGTTCTTAACCACGGAGGAACAAATGAAGTCTTGTAAAAACGAGAACGACCATTATACTTCTCCATTTATGCGGTACTTGAACACATTAGAGAATGACTGCTTTACAACAAGATGTTGCCACTATCCAGAATCAACTCGACTTTCACCTACCAGCATCTTCATCGATCGACACGCACAAAAGAAAATCGATCGACACATAGAAACTACCATCGTTGAAATTCTACACCAGAGGAGAGGTTGATCAAACCATTGATAGAATCTACAAAGCTCTGAATACTACTGAGGACTTGCTTGACAAGTAAATTACCATGATTTTGACCCACTTTTAGTCATGGTATATTAGTGTTTTTATAACTATTTACTATATTATATAGGCTTTTAAGCATATTTATTTATTCAGGATTGGAAGAAAGTGATGTTTTGGAGCATTTTATAGAGAATTGGTGAAATCACTTGATTTTAATATCGACCAACACATAGAGGTCGAGACGGATAGATCAATCATGATCGATATGCTCAATGCAGTATCAATCGATACCGAATGCACGGAAGACCAATTTGGTACCCAGCCGACTTGAAGCCCAAGACTTAACCAAATTACAATTATGCCCCCTAACAAGTTTTTACCTAAGTATTTTGTACTTGGCCAAGGTGTTTTAGACAGAGAGAGCTTTCTTGTATTCTTATATTCACAACAAAAGATTTTTAGGATTCTTAGATTTGGAGAGAAGATCCATAGAGATTTGCGATTGGAACTCCATTGTTTTCTATCTATATATATATATATATATATATATATATATATATATATATATATATATATATATTTATGAAGTTTAATTACCTTGTTTGTGTTATGATTTTCTTAGCCATGTCTGAGTAATTCACTTGTTAGAGTTAGGGTTTAAATAGGTTAGAGGGATTAGCCCCAACAATAGGATAGCTTGTTGTGGTGTTCATTATTAGGATGTTCTTAATGCCTATGTTATAGATTTGGTAACTAGAAACATGAACCTAGGAGTTTAGATTGTTTAATCAACCTTTAGAAAATTCTTAATATCTTGAATCTATTCTATTAAGCTAGGATTTCCTAGAGTATAGCGAAAATTTGATCTAGGGGTTTATAGTGAGTATAGATTAACTCGTGCATAAAGCTAAACTAGCCGCATCAGTTGATATTCCCGTCGGAAATTGATCGACGTCGTGTAAAGTGCCTCGATCGATATTCATATAGAATATCGATTGACAATGTTATTGATCGAACATTCTTGTTTGGGTCAATAAGATCTAGTAAATTTACTTATTTAGTAAAGCGAATGCATTGTTTGATTTGCTCTTTAGAGGTTAAGCTCTTTAATACCATGCAAACAACCAATTAGCACTTATATGATTATAATCTCCAACACATGTATACAAACCCTAAGTCTAACACCTTTCCAATTAAGGTTCAACCCTCAATCATTTTAGTGAAGTAACTTTCTTGCCTAATTAGGATTATTGCTATTTTCTATTAATCTCATTACTGCAATTTTACTTTTTAATCAACCTAGATTATAACTTGATTAGATTTATTTTGTTCCCTAGCTCTTTGTGGATTCGATCTCCAAGTAATATTGCTGATCTCTTGTTAGATAGAGTAAGCCACTCCTTAGGGTTAAATATTTGAGTGATATCAAATGAGGCGCCGTTGCAAGGAATCTTTGATCGCCATTAGATTTTATCTGATAATTCTAGGTTTCTGTTTTTCTTTACCTTCTTCTGACACATTTTTTTTCTTCTTGATTTTTCTGGTGTATGCACAGAATTACCATAAGCAACAAGGAAAAACAACTGTTTTTTCAGAAGATCCAGCAAGCTTGGAACGTTCAATCTGAAAAGATCTACTCTTCATATCGATTGATAGGAACAGTCACATATCGGCCGATTCTCAACCGTCGTCAACCGATCTTGCTCTTAAAATTTTCGACATCTGTAACTCTTGGTCGACCGATTCTACTCACAAGGAGTCAATCGACATCAAAACTTCTTCGTCAACCGATCTCATTCACTCGACATCGATCAATACCACACATCGATAAAACATCGATACTCAGCCGCGAGACATGGTTGCGATTCTGATACTTACCGATTCTGATACTTACTCCAGACGAGAATGGAGACCTGCATGACCAGGAGTGTCATCCGCAAACTGTAATCCCTGAGCGTAATACTTATAAGGCTGCTCGACCCAAGACCTTGGCAGACTACAACCGTCTAGACCAGTACCTATGTTGGTATTTTTGTGTAGGGTCATTTTAGTACTACGGAACAGTAGAAGACTTGTGTTAAAAGAGAGAAATCAAGAGAGGAAGAGATGTTTATTGATTGAATCAAGCAGGGACTAAATTTTTTGGGTGTACAAAACCCTAGTTCTAACCGCCTAACTATAATCTCCTATTCTCTAAAATTCGATCCCTTGTTTTAGAGTTTGGGCTCCCCTTTTATATATGTAAATGTCAGCTGAAGTAAGTTAAACTCTTCTATATTCGTGAATATGGAATTATCCCCTTTGATAGAAAAATTCCATTTTACCCTGGGGTCGGTTTAGAAGCTTGGGTCTTTCGATGCATGGGTCGGGAGGCCAGTATCCTACCTGGAATCTTTGAGAAATCTGGTTCCTGGATATTTTCCCCAACAGTTTGCCTCTTATTCCTTGATTTTTTTGTCGAAATCGAGAGATAATCTGTGCACTTGAGCTAACCGTAGATGCCCTATCTCAGCAGATTTCACTTAGGCAGGACATCACTCGAGACACCATGTTTCCCAGGTTCGCATTAGGCCGGAACCGTGTTTAGAACCTGAAATGAAGTTGTTATCCCATGGGTAGATTAAAGTTTAGCAGGTGTCTGTTGGTGTCAAAAACCGTAATCTCGAAATCAACGTCTACGATAACTTCGGGAATCATTACTTTCCGCAAAAGCCATTTATTAAAACTCGAGGACCGTTTTATAAAACTCGAGAATCGTTTTATAAAACTGAAGAATCGTTTTATAAAACTTGAGAATCGTTTTATAAAAACTCGAAGAACCGTTTTATAAAACTTGAGAATCGTTTTATAAAACTCGAGAATCGTTTTATAAAACTCGACGATCGTTTTATAAAAACTCGAAGAACCGTTTTATAAAACTGGAGAATCGTTTTATAAAAGTCGAGAATCGTTTTATAAAACTCGACGATCGTTTTATAAAAACTCGAAGAACCATTTTATAAAACTCGAGAATCGTTTTATAAAAGCTCGAAGAGCCGTTTTATAAAACTTGAGAATCGTTTTATAAAACTCGAGAATCGTTTTATAAAACTCGACGATCGTTTTATAAAAACTCGAAGAACCATTTTATAAAACTCGAGAATCGTTTTATAAAAACTCGAAGAATTGTTTTATAAAACTCGAGAATCGTTTTACAAAACCGCAAAAAACCGAAACCGTCGTAAAACGCGAACTAGTCACGACTAGTCGCAACCCGCAAAATGGAATCCAAGGAATACCCTGACTAGTTCGCCTGCTGGCGAACTAAGCTGAGCTGGCTTAGTTCGCCCGCATGCGAACTAGAAGCTCCTCGGACAGTTGGACCGGGCCGACTCGATTCTCCGTACGCTGAACCGATCATTCCGAGCCTCGATCTCCCGTATCCCCGATTCGAACCTTACGTCCTTCGACACGGTCACATTCTAAACCACGGCCAAAATGTCTCTCGTTTCGTCTCGATCCGACTTATCGTTTGAATTCTACGATAAGAACCGTGAAATTCCGCTTTCCCGAAATGAACTCGAAGAAATTGTATAAAACGGTAACGGTTAAGCAAAACACCGAACATCGCCTAAACTATACGATTTATCCGAGATTCTTCGTTAAGATTATAAAAAACGCGTTTTTAATAAAAAAAAGTCGAGGAAATCATAAAAAACGGCATCGGATCAAGAAAAGGTCTCGTTAAAGTCGTAAAACGGTTTTTATCGTAAGACGGCCCGAAAGGTCCTAAAACACAATAAAGACCCATCTCGCGACATTAACGAAATCAAACCCAAAGATGCGGTAACATTTTGACGGTTTACTCGCAGATAGAAGACAAAAGGCAAGTTTGAAGATAAATAGAAGATTTTCGCGGAAGAAAAGGAAGGATCGACAGAAATGGAAAGTTCCCGAAAAACTCGAATCCGGGCAAAATGGAAAGATTGAGTCGCTTGGGAAAGGAGTATATAAGCCAGAGGCACAGGGAAGAGAAGGGGGACGAAAATCAGACCTAAAAAGACGGGCTTTAGCTTAGGAATTTAGAACTTAGAGTTTAAAATAGCAATCCAGATCCTTAGAACGTTTCGACGTCTAAGTTCTTCAATTCTTCTTGTAACAGTTGTTGATTCTTTATTTAAGATAAAAGTACATCAAATCCATATGAAGTTTTCCCATGAGCGGATTGTATCCATTGGGCAAATATGGGTTCGGTCAAGATTTGTTTTTCGGGAGTACCAAAAGCAAGCATGACGTCATTATGAACATAAAGTCCCAAAGTATGGAACCCTAGAAAGAGGCTGGCCCAACTTAAATGGGATATGAT
>CAKOAT010214043.1:231852-259025 GCA_932364175.1 Eruca vesicaria subsp. sativa | reverse complement strand
ATGAATCCTGCAATGTATTGGTGATGGGTATATAACGCAGCTTGAGTCGTAAAATCTTGCGCTATGAACGCATAAGCAGGTAAAGAGTACATGTGTTGAGCTACCAAGGAAGTAATAACTCCTAAGGAGGCTAGAGCAAGGCCTAATTGAAAATGAATCGAATTATTGATTGTGTCATAAAGACCCTTATGCCCACGCGTTGGACCGTCCCGGTCAGTGCTTCAGTTACGCTATTCTCTGTTCTTCATTGTTCATCCATATTCTTTTTAATTCGTTTGTTTTAGTGATTTCCACAGAGATCCAGGCCTCGGGAAAATTAGGGTTTCATCCTAAGTTTCCATATTTGAAGGAAAATCGACAGTGTGGATTTCGGTTCCCACAGTGTCTTTAGATCTTGGACCTGGTCGGGTTTGATTGCGGACCTGACCTTGTCCCCTCCATAGCTTGGATCGCCCGAGTATGTAGTGGTAGAAGGCCTTGCTTTCTTGACAATGCAAAGCCTAACAGATGTTTGAGTCTTTGGGCTTTTGCACAGGAATTCTTGAAAGAAAAGATATGTGCCTCGGGACAGGCCCTACAATTATTGAGCTTTTTGTGTTTGGCTCCCATCTACCGCATGGCGATGTCTCCGAGGCTCGTGGAGATCACTTTAGGTTTTCCGCCTTTAATTTCCTTTCTCTCATTCTCCCGAACCTTCCATTTTTCTCTCTCTTTCACGGCAGCTTCCTTGGCGATTTCATCTCTTCGAAGATTTCCTCCTTCTCGAAGCAGGTAGCAATATTTTCCCTTCTTTATTTTGGCTTACTCATGGCGATAGATTCCCCTGGCCGCATTCTTGACTCATCCACGGTAGGTAGTAAGGTTAGATCTAAGAGAGAGAATAAAACCCTATGCGCGATAGAATCTTCATACCCTCTCTTGACTTGAAGTCCGAAGTTGAAAGCCCTAGACTTGACGATATCACCACAGCCAAAAGTAAATCCTCAGACATCGAGGTGGAGGGGATTCCGTTGATAGTTCCTTCTTCGAGGATTAGGGCTAATAAGATTGAGAAGTGGAGGAAGAACTATGATCTCCCTCAAGGGATTGTTATCCGGGCTCCAACTCCTTCCGACATGATTTCGGATTTTGGAGTCGACGAGATCCCAGTTTACGAAGCCATGTTCTTAGCCATAGAGGAACGAATGAAGTCTTGTGAAAATGAGCCCGACCGTTATACCTCTCCATTTGTACGGTACTTGAACACTTTAGATGGCCGAATGACTGCTTTACAACAGGAAGTTGACACCATCCAGAATCAACAAGACTTTTACTTACCAGAATCGAAATCAAACCATACACACAGAGGAAAATCGATCGACGCGAAAAAACAAGAAGCTCAGAAACTCTATACGAGAGCAGAGGTTAAATAAATCATTGTTAAGAGTCTACAAAGCTCTGAATACTACTAAGAACCAGCTTGACAAGCGATGTGATGACATATCCTTCCTCTTCAACAACAACATTAGTGGACTACATTCAGGAACACATTGGCTACATAAGAAAGTAAAAGTAATTAAGAAATGACTTGCATGTCATCCTGAAACATCAGCATCGATCGACAGGTGCATCTGCAAATCTATCCACGGAGCTACACCAGAAGTGATCGACGCAACAACAGTAGCAGCGATTGACACCGAGTCTACACCAGACCGAGAGAAGCTGTTACAAGATAACCTAGTCATGCTCGATTCAGCGCGACAGGAACTAAAGGAACTTGAAGCATATGCCTACGATAAGATCGAGAGGCACATTATCAGTATTGAAAGTCTTGAGGAAAGGATACAAAACATCTCAAATGCAGTCGTCCAGATGGATGAAAGATGGACCAGAAGTTATGAAGCCATAAGAAGTTTCATGGCTACTCGGTTCAGAATCAGCAGAGATGATGTGGATACTTGTTTTCCAACAAGTAGCTCAAACAACCTCCAAAGTCAAGCTAAATGACAATAACAAAGCGCTTAGTGGGAGGCAACCCACTATTAGGTAATTTTTATTTTGGTTCTCTTTTATTTTATTAATTCTTTTCTTTTTTATTCTTCCAGGTTTTTCAAAATAAAAAAATACCCAAGGAGAAACAGATTACCATTTATCGACCAATGAGACCTAGTCGATATCGATCGCCACAGCTTCACCTACAACAATCAATGCATACTCTTACACATTGATCGATATTCAGTTTGGTGAGGTATATCATTCTTTCTTGTTTAATTGAGTACTTTTGATTTATTTTCTTTCGCCATCACCCCGACGGTTTTACACTGGGGACAGTGTAATCTAATTCTGGGAGGAGGTTTACTGATATTTGTTTGCTATGAGTATTATGAAAATTGTTTTCACAAACTATTTTCATTGAGCTCAAGAAAGGGATGATGATCTTATTTGATTTTTTACTTTTTATCTAACCACTCTTTAGCATCATCTATTCACACTTGCTTAGATTGTTTGAAGGAACCAAAGCTGACCTCCAACACTAAACCTGACACAACTGTTTGTCTTGGGGCTTGATTAACATGGGATCGAAATTTTCAAACTAGTTTGGAAGGTAAATCCTTGGGTAGATTTATCACATTTCTCTCTCTATTTTTGACCCTAGATAGTTAAGTAGATTTATTTGTTTTTTAAATAAAACAAAATATGAAATTAATAATGTATTTATAGGTTTTAGTTAGGTGGAATCTAAACAGGACTTGGTGGCGACAACCATTAAGGACTGATTCATAAAGATTTCAATAAAAAGGATTCAAACTGGACTTGGTGGCTACCACCATTAAGTCTCACTTCACATGAATTCTTAGATATAGGTCAAAAAGAAGTGATCAGGACTTGGTAGCAACCACCATTAAGCCTTGTTTCATGGAAGTCTGTCCAATCTTGGTCAATAACCATGCCTTAAAAGCGGATATTGACTCAAGAGAGAAATTAGATGAGAGAAAATATAGGAATTAACTTTTACCTGCATCATGTGATTGATACTCCCAAAGTAAAGCCTACATATTTATCTATGTAAGAAATGATGTTAGTTGAATGGAATGTCAGATTAAGTTGCTAGCTAGATGAATTTGGTTGCTAAGCTAGGATATGGCATAATGAACTTCTGTGATTAGGATTTCTTAGATGTGGATTGCAACATTGTAGAGGTGATGATTTCAAAGCTTTAAAATCTGTGAGTCCCTGCTATTTTTATATACCATGATTTTGACCAAATTTTAGT
This sequence comes from Eruca vesicaria subsp. sativa, assembly GCA_932364175.1. NCBI lineage: Eukaryota > Viridiplantae > Streptophyta > Magnoliopsida > Brassicales > Brassicaceae > Eruca > Eruca vesicaria. The sequence continues at coordinate 255,772 of CAKOAT010214043.1, read as the reverse complement.
CATGGTATATTATTGTTTTTATAACTATTTATTATATTCTAGAAGCTTTTAAGCATATTTATAGGTTCAGGAGTATTTTGTAAGAAATTTATGTTTTTGGAGCATTTTAGAGAGAATTGGAGAAATCACTTGATTTGAATATCGACCAACACATAGAGGTCGACACGGAGAGATCAATATTGATCGATATGCACAATACAGTATCAATCGATACCGAATGCACGGAAGACCAATTCGGGACCCAGCCGACTTGAAGCCCAAGACTTCACAAAATTACAATTATGCCCCTAACGAGTTTTTACCTAAGTATTTATGCTTTGCCAAAGTGTTTTAGACAGAGAGAGCTTTCTTGTATTCTTATATTCACAGAAAAAGATTTTTAAGGATTCTTAGATTTGGAGAGAATATCCAGAGAGTTTTGTGATTCGAACTCCATTGTTTTCTATCTATCTATATATTTATGAAGTTTAATTACCTTGTTTGTGTTATGATTTGCTTTGGCATGTCTGAATAATTCACTTGTTAGAGTTAAGGTTTAAATATGTTAGTGGGATTAGCCCCAACTATAGGATCTCTTGTGGTGGTATTCATTAATAGGATGTTCTTAATGCCTATATTCTAGATTTCCTAACTAGAAACCCGAACCTAGGAGTTTAGATTGTTTAAGCAACCTTTAGACAATTCTAAATATCCTGAATCTATTCTATTAGGATAGGATTTACTAGAGTATAGTGATGCATTGATCTAGGGGTTTTTAGTGAGTATCAATTAACTCATGCATAAACCTTAACTAGCCGCATCAATCGATATTCCCGTCGGAAATCGATCGACTTCGTGTAAAGTGCATCGAACGATATTCATATAGATGAATGATCGACACTGTCATTGATCGAAAATTCTTGTTTGGGTCAACAAAATATTGTTAGACTTATTTAGTAAAGTGAATGACTTGCTTGATTTTTTGTTTAGTTGTTAAGCTCTTTAATACCATAAAAACAACTAATTGGCACCTATATGATTATAATCTCCAGCACCTGAATACAAACCCTAAGTCTAACACCCTTAATAAATTTAGTGGAGTAATTGTTTTGCTCAATTAGGATTATTGCTATTTTCTATTAATCTCATTACTGTAACTTTACTTTTTAATCAACCTATATTATTATTTGATTACATTTATTCGGTTCCTTAGCTCTCTGTGAATTTGATCCCTAAGTACTATAACTGATCTCTTGTTTGAGAGAGTAAATAACTCCTTAGGATTTATATCAACAAGCGATGTGATGACATCTACTTCCCCTTCAACAACAGCATCAGTGGACTACATTCAGGAACACATTGGATGCATAAGGAAGTAAAAGTAATTCAGAATTGGCTCGCATATCCTCTTGAAACATCAGCATCAATCGACAAGTGCACCTTCAAACTAATCGACATAGCTACACCAGAAATGATCGATGCGGCTACAGTCTACACAAGACCGAGAGAAGCTGTTACATGATAAGCTAGTTCGAGAGAGTAAATCACTCCTTAGGATAAATTATTTGAGTGATATCAACAAGCGATGTGATGACATCTACTTCCTCTTCAACAACACCATTAGTGGACTACATTCAGGAACACATTGGCTGCAGAATGAAGTAAAAGTAATTAAGAAATGGCTCGCATGTCATCCTGAAACATCAGCATTGATCGACAGGTGCATCTGCAAATATATCGACGGAGTTACACCAGGAATGATCGACGCAACAACAGTAGCAGCGATTGACACCGAGTCTACACAAGACCGAGAGAAGCTGTTACAGGATAACCTAGTCATTCTCAATTCAGCGTGACAGGAACTAAAGTAACTTGCACCATATGCCTACGATAAGATCGAGAGGCACATTATCAGTACTGAAAGTCTTGAGGAAAGGATACAAAACATCTCAAATGCAGTTGTCCAGATGGATGAAAGATGGACCAGAAGTTATGAAGCCATAAGAAGTTTCATGGCTACTCGGTTCAGAATCAGCAGAGATGATGTGGATACTTGTTTTCCAACAAGTAGCTGCTTCTCCACACACTAGCTCAAACAACCTCCAAAGTCAAGCTAAATGACTATAACAAAGCGCTGAGTGGGAGGCAACCCACTATTAGGTAATTTTTATTTTGGTTGTCTTTTATTTTATTAATTATTTTCGTTTTTATGCTTGCAGGTTTTTCAAAATAAAAAAAAAGACCCAAGAAGAAACATAATATCTTATCGACCGACGAGACCTAGTCGATATCGATCGATAAAACTTCACCTACAAGGATCAATGCATACTCTTACACATCGATCGATATTCAGTTCGGTCAGGTATATCGTTCTTCCTTATTCAATTGAGTACTTTTGATTTATTTTCTTTCTCCATAACACCGACTGTTTTACACTTGGGACAGTGCAATCTAATTCTGGGATGAAGTTTACTGATATTTGTTTTCTATGAGTCTTACGGAAATTGTTTTCAGAAACTATTTTCATTGAGCTTAAGAAAGGGATGATGATCTTTGATTTTTTACTTGTTATCTAACCACTCTTTAGCATCATCTTTTCAACTATTCACACTTGCTTAGATTGTTTGGAGGAACCAAAGCTGGCCTCCAACACTAAACCTGATACAACTGCTTGTCTTCGGGCTTTATATACATGGGATCGGAATCTTCAAACTAGTTTGGAAAGTTAATCCTTATGTAGATTTATCACATTCTCTCTCTATTTTGACCTTAGATAGTTAAGTAGACTTATTTATTTTTTAAATTACAAAAATCCAAAACTAGTAATTATTTATAGGTTTTAGTTAGGTGGAATCTGAACAGAACTTGGTGGCTACAACCATTAGGGCTTGATTCATAAAGATTCCAACAAGAAGCATTCAAATTGTACTTGGTGGCTACAACCATTAAGTCTCACTTTACATGAATTCTTCGATATAGGTCAAAAAGAAGTGATCAAGACTTGGTAGCAACTACCATTAAGCACTGTTTCATGGAAGGCTGTCCAATCTTGGTCAATATTCATGTTTTAAAAGCGTATTTTGACTCAAGAGAGAAATTAGATGAGAGAAAATATAGGAAGTAAGTTTTACCTGCAGATCCAGATACTTGTTTGAGAATCCTTGCATCCTATGATCGATACTCCCAAGGTAAAACCTGGATATTTATTTATGTAAGAAATAATGTTAGTTGAGTGCAATGTCAGATAATATGTGCTAAGTTGGTGGCTAGATGAATTAGGTTGCTAAGCTAGGATATGGCATAATGAATTTCTGTGATAAGGATTTCTTAGATGTGGATTGCAACATTGTAGAGGTGATGATTTCAAAGCTTTAAAATCTGGGAGTCCCTGCTAGTTTCAAACTTCTTTTAGAGAGACTGCCTGATTGTTTTGCTTGAGGGCAAGCAAAAGGGTAAGTCTAGGGGAGTTGATATACCATGATTTTGACCAACTTTTAGTCATGGTATATTAGTGTCTTTATAACTATTTATTATATTCTAGAAGCTTTTAAGCATATTTATAGGTTCAGGAGTATCTTGGATGAAAGTGATGTTTTTGGAGCATTTTAGAGAGAATTGGAGAAATCACTCGATTTGGATATCGACCAACACATCAAGGTCAACACGGAGTGATCAATATCAATCAATATGCTCACTGTAGTATCGATCGATACCGATGTCGCAGAAGACCAATTTGTGATTCAGCCGACTTGAAGCCCAAGACTTCCCCAAATTACAATTATGCCCTTGAAATTTTTTTTTGTTGAATGAATGTTAAATTCATATTCAAAATACCCTTGTTACATTCTACAATGTATCCTTACTTGAGACATATTTCAAGAGAATCTACTTTCTGTACACTACTACAATGCAAAAGAAATTTAAACTCCAGCTACTGGTCTTGTCGAGAACCAATATTGCAGTCCACCTTCCAACCTCTTATCTCGCACCAGTCAGTAGTGAACTCATCACACAACAGCCCTCCTGCAAGATTCTCCCAAACTTCAGCTGAATATGTACATCAAAAAAAGAGATGACTCCTCGTCTCAAGCATCTCATCACAAAACAAACAAGCTACGTTTATATTACCACTCCACACTTGCATTTTTTCTCCAGTAGCAAGTCTATTATGAACAGAAATCCAAGTGAGAAAAGGGAACTTTTGATCACTAACAATTTTTTCCTCTACTTCTCAGCAAATCCCAAGTTGATTTTGAGGAAAATTTACTCCTAAAGTTCCCTTCCTTCTGCTTCCATAAGCCAATATCTACCTCATTTGTTACCATGTCTTTATATTTCGAAACCTCTTCTTCAATCAAATTGAAAGTCTTATCTCTATGCCTTCTTCTTCTATGCCGCAGCATAGCATCCTTGACAGTAGCTTCTCTTCCAATGCCCATATCAATATAACCCCTAGTCCCAATGATATCCATTAGGCATCCCAACTCAGACCAATATTCCTGCCAAAAACAAGTTTGCTCACCATTTCTAACCTTCACTTTGTAGAATTCTTTGGCTTTTTCTCTATATTTCAGTATCTTCCCCCACATCCAAGATTCTGCTTGAGTTGTTTCCCTCACTTTCCAAAAGGATCCTTTACAAATCAGATAAGCTTTAATCCATTGTACCCACATAGAAGTTTTTGCAGTAAGAATCCTCCATATAATCTTCAGACAGCTCATGTTGTTAACCTCTTTCAGTGACCCAATCCCCCTTCAATCTTTGGTTTATAAATACCAGCCCAAACAATCTTTGACTTCTTCGAATTAAGAGTCGGACCCGACAAAAAAAAGAAGCAGAACAGAGATTCTCTATTTCTCGCAGACACGACACAGGAAGCCTAAAAGCAGCTAACCAAAAGTTTGCCAGACTTGTGATCACTGATTTTATCAACTGCAGCCTGCCTCCAAAAGATAAAAAACGATCCGTCCATGGACTTATCTTCAATCTAATCTTTTCTATTAGAGGAAGATAATTCCCTTTTGATACCATCACCAGTTATTTTATTACCATCTTGAACTTTCAACTCGTGAATTGCATTCTGGACCTCTCTCAGTTTAACAGCATTATGAAACACTTTAGTATTCTGGTCCCCCACATTGAGCCAATCTAACTTTGATAACTGCTTAAAAAATTCTTCTTCTAAATCAGCCAGCCTCTGCCATCACTTTAAAGCTTCAGATTCTTCGCTTAAAGAAGCTTCCGTAGGTCTTTCCATTGTTTCCTTTTGTTTCTCACATAAAAGCTCATAAGCTTCTTTTACTCTTCGCGGCAAATCCCATAACTTCTTTTTTCTAATTCTCTTAATGGAAACTTTAGAGCCTTTAACTTCTTAGTGAGTTTATACATAGTTGATGTCGAGATAAACAAAGGATCAGATTCACCCCAAAACTCCTCTAATAACTTTGTAAAATCTGGCATTTTCCCTATCGCATTAGTGAACTTAAAAGATCTTCTCTTTTTTTCTTCCTCCATCTTTATCTGAGTTCTAATTCTCAAATGGTCTGAGCACCCTCCCGCTTCAAAGACACTATAGACTTGAGAATACTGGTGCAACCAACCATCATTCACCAGAACCCGATCAAGCTTTTTACAAACTAGACTCGCTTCCCTTTTATTGCACCAGGTAAACCCCTGACAAGTTTTTATCTACGTATTTATACTTTGCCAAAGTGTTTTTGGGCAGAGAGAGCTTTATTGTATTCTTATTTTCACAGCAAAAGGGTTTTGGGATTTTTCGATTTGGAGAGAAGATCCATAGATATTTGTTATTGAAACTCCATTGTTTTCTATCTATCTATATATATTTATGAATTTTAAATACCTTGTTTGTGTTATGATTTTCTTTGGCATGTCTGAGTAATTTACTTGTTATAGTTAAGGTTTAAATAGGTTAGTGGGATTATCCCCAACCATGGGATCGTTTGTTGTGGTATTCATTAATAGGAAGTTCTTAATGCCTATGTTCTAGATTTCCTAACCAGAAACCTGAACCTAGGAGTTTATATTGTTTAAGCAACCTTTAGACAATTCTAAATATTCAGAATCTATTCTATTAAACTAGGATTTTCTAGAGAATAGTGATAGCTTGATATAGGGGTTTTTTAGTGAGTATAGATTAACTCGCGCATAAAGCTTAACTAGCCGCATCGATCGATATTCCCGTCGGAAATTGATCGACTTCGTGTAAAGTGCATCGATCGATATTCATATAGAATATTGATCGACACTGTCATTGATCTACATTCTTGCTTGAGTAAACAAAATCTAGTTAATAGACTTATTTAGCGGAATACAAACCCTAAGTCTAACACCCTCAATCAATTTAGCGGAGTAATTGTCTAGCTCAATTAGGATTGTTGCTATTTTCTATTAATCTCATTACTGTAATTTTACTTTTTAATCAACCTAGATTATTACTTGGTTAGATTTATTTGGTTCCCTCACTCCTCGTGAATTCGATCCCTAAGTACTATAACTGATCTCTTGTTTGAGAGAGTAAGTCACTCCTTAGGATTAAATATTTGAGTGATATCAACACACGATGTGATGACATCTACTTCCCCTTCAACAATAGCATCAGAGGACTACATTCAGGAACACAGTGGCTGCAGAAGGAAGTAAAAGTAATTCAGAACCGGCTCGCATGTCCTCCTGAAACATGAGCATCAATCAACAAGTGCACCTGCAAACGGATCAACAGAGCTACACCAGAAATGATCAATGCCACCACAGTCACAGCAAACGATACCGAGTCTACACCAGACCTAGAGAAGCTGTTACAAGATAAGCTAGTTATGCTTGATTCAGCGCGACATGTACTAAAGGAACTTGCAGCATATGCCTACGATATGATTGAGAGGCACAGTATCAGTATTGAAAGTCTTGAGGAAAGGATACAAAACATCTCAAATGCAGTTGTCCAGCTGGATGAAAGATGGACCAGAAGTGATGAAGCCACAATAAATTTCATGGCTACTCGGTTCAGAATCAGCAGAGATGATGTGGATACTTGTTTTCCAACAAGTAGCTGCTTCTCCACACACTAGCTCAAACAACCTCCAAAGTCAAGCTAAATGACTATAAAAAGTGCTGAGTGGGAGGCAACCCACTATTAGGTAATTTTTATTTTGGTTTTCTTTTATTTTCTTAGTTCTTTTCGTTTTTATTCTTGCAGGCTTTACAAAAAAAAAAAAAACCCAAGAAGAAACAGATTACCGTCTTATCGACCGACGAGAACAAGTCAATATCGATCGACACATCACCTGAAAAGTTTCGATGCATACTCTTGTGGGAACCAAAATTCACCTACTGTCAATGAACCGTAAATAAGGAAACTTTGAGTAAACCCTAAGTTTCTAGAGGACCCGGCTATCTGCAGAACCGCACAACGATAATTAAGAAAACGATGAACTTAAAATTAAAGTGAGAATGAACAAGATTGAGAGCAAGAAGCTTTTTATTCTGAATCTGCGTAAGAACTGTTACAACGAGAGTGGCCTTAGCTGCGTGAGCCGTCGGCGAAATCCCTAACTCTAGAAGTCTAAGACCGAAAACCCTAGTTGAGTCGCAGCTCGCTAACAGAAAACGGAAATATTCCTAAATGCTAAGTTTGGTAGTGAAAGCTCTGAAAATCGTGTCCCTGCTTCTGCCTTATGCCTCTTGCTTATATACTCCTCTCCTAGGCTGTTTAGTCTTTCCATTTCACCCAGATTCAAGTTTATCGAGAATCTTCCATTTATCTCGATCCTTCCTTTTTCCCCGCGGAAATCTTCTATTTATCTTCAAACTTGCCAATTATCTTCAAACTTGACTTTTATCTTCCTTCTGAGAGTAACCCGTAAAAATGTTATCGTATCTTCGGGTTAGATTTCGTTAAGATCGCGAGATGGGCTTTTATCGCGTTTTAGGACCTTCCAGGCCGTTTTTTGATAAATCCGTTTTGCGACTTTGTACGAGATCGTTTCCTGATCCGATGCCGTTTTTAGTAAATTCCCGAGTTAATCGTAACGTTTAGCTACATTCGTTTCTCGGTTAATCGTTGCCGTTTTTACGTTTCACTCGACGTTTTTATTAAAAACGAGTTTTTACGATTTTTACGAAAAATCTCGAATAAATCGTATAGTTTAGGCAATGTTAGGTGTTTCGTCTAACCGTTTCCGTTTATAAGATTTCCTCGAGTTCTTTTCGAGAAAACAAAGTTTTACGGTTTTTATCGTAAAACTCGAATGATAGGACGGATCGAGAAGAAACGGGAGACATTTCGACCGTGGTTCGGAACATGATCATGTCGAAGGACGTAAGCCTTGAATCGGGAATGCGGGAGATTGAGGCTTGGGATGGTCGGTTCGACGTACGGCGAGCTGTGCCCGGGAAGCTTCTAGCTCGCCCAACAGCTGGCTTACCTCGCCGTTGGGCGAGCTAGTCGGGACGAGACTACCTCGCCCAACGGCGAGCTAAGCCGGCCAGCTTAGCTCACTATTGGGCAAGTTAGTCGTGATGTGTTTGGCTCGCGTTTTACGGCGGTTTCGGTTTTTCACGGTTTTGTCCTTAACTCGGACGATCGTGTAATCGACGTTTGTTTCGTTTTTCTGAGATAACGATCTTCCGAGTTTTCCGTGGATTTCCTTTGTTTGGAAATCTCTTTTGGATTTATAAAACAGTTTCTCGAGTTTTATAAAATGATTCTTAGAGTTTTATAAAATGATTTCTCGCGTTTTATAAAACGATTCTTCGAGTTTTATAAAACGACTTCTCGAGTTTTATAAAACGATTTCTCGAGTTTTATAAAACGATATCTCAAGTTTTATAAAACGATTCTTCAAGTTTTATAAAACGACTTTTCGAGTTTTATAAAACGATTTCTCGAGTTTTATAAAATAATTTCTCGAGTTTTATAAAACGATTTCTCAAGTTTTTATAAAATGATTCTTCGGGTTTTATAAAACGATTTCTTTTATCTTTTTCGGGGAGTTTCGGCTATTGATTCCATCGTACCGATTTTGACCCCAACAGTTAGACCCCTAGCTCGTAAGAATCGTGGAGTTCTTGCGTGCGGATCGAACTTGTTTGACGAGTTTGGTAGAATTAAGCGGAACTTTAATGGCCAAAAGTCCAGAGGTGAATAGTAAACTTTTTCCTATAAGTATATGGGGTGAGTTTTCAAGTTCTTCACTCATTTTTCCATAACTTGTCTAAGTTTCAAAAAGCTTTCTCTCTATTTCTTCCTTTGGATCCTTTCTTTTCCTTTTGACCGTCCAACATGTCTTCCGAATGGAAAGCTTCGGACCATGCTCATGCATTGAGTTTTGATCCGAGCGACCTTGACATCGCTGGCGGTTGTCCCCGTCCCAGGCCGATCTTTCAGCGTTTTTTCACGACTAAGAAAGAGTTTTCGAAATACTGTTCAGCCTTGGGGGCCGCCGAGGTTCCGTCTTCGGGTTTCTGGGTTCCGAAGAAGGATAAGCTTCGGAAGAATATGGTCGGTTAGAGTACGAGTACTATTGGTTCTCTCAGAGACTTGAGAAATCTCCGTGCGATCCCTGAATCGGTTCAGTTTTGCCTCCCTGTCCAAGGTCAGGATGCCGAGAATCCGCCTCCGGATTATTTTACGTGCTACGAAGCCTTTCTGCTGAACTGTCAGCTATGGTTCCCTATTCCTCGAGCCATTGTCGAGTTCTTGGATATGTTTGGTGTACCGTTCAGCCAGCTACGTCCTTGTGGATTGCAGCACCTTGTTGGGATCTTCGTGCTAGGCTACGAGCGCGGAATGTCCCTTGACGCGGACTATCTTTTCGCTATGTTGACCATCAAGCGCGGAAGGGGGGCGGCTTTTACCTGACCCCTCAGCGAGCAATGACGATAATCGGCGGGCTTGCCTCGAATGATCACGATTGGATTGACCGATTCTTCTATGTCAAAATTGATAGCGCGTCGGTGGAGGAAAATTGTATTCCTTTGTTCAGGACCGTGTGGGCGACAACTGGTATTCTATTGATGTGATCTACATATCCGTAAATATATAGATTTTAACCTTTTCGTGCGTTTTGCAGTACCCATCCCCTGCAAGCAGCTGCTTGATGATTTCCCGGAGGTCATGAACCTTCTTGGTGGCGGCCCACTTCATTGGGGATACTTTTCTCCAAAGAGGATCCGTCGCGCCGTTGCATATTATTCATCCGGTTTTTCTCGGGAAAGTCGTACTGAGGTCGAGGCGGATGATGGTGCGGAGAAGAGGGAAAGATCCAGATCTCCGCAGGACAGGGAAGTCCCGATTGGTCACGGTCGAGCGTTCGATGATGATATTAATATCGAAGATCTTTTTGACTTTTCGGCCTCCGAATTTGATCCGGCCGAAACATCATCCCGAGCACCGGCTGACACACCATTTGTGAAGGCGTCGAGGCTTTTTAACAAGGTCTGTCTATTTGCTTTATCTCGGTATCATACGCGGCCGCCTCTTTTGTTATCATATATATTTTTCTTATAAGGGAGGATTTTTCCCGTTTTGCAGGGTCTCCGTTTTATGAACGAGGCGGTGAATGCGAGTAGTTCGGAACTCCGCAAGGCCGAATCTAGGGCTGCAGCGGCGGAAGCGGAGGCTGCTCGTCTCAAAGAAGAGATCGATGCCAGTTTCTCTCGTGCCCAGGACTTAACAGCAAGAGAGGCTGCTCGCGTGAGGGAGGAGTATAGAGCCGAATCTCGTCGAAGCTTGGAGCTTTTTGACACGATGGTTCGCCGTGCTCGTAGAGCGGGCAAAAGAGAGGTTGCTGCGGAGTTGATGGCTCGCCGTGAGCGTTTCATGCCTCTTTATGCGGAATTTAAAGATGCGCAAAGGGCGAATGGCGATTTCCACGAGTGTCGGGGCGTAGTTGGGGGTTTGCACCTTACCCAAGACCCGGACTACTCGTATGAGGTTGTGATTGCGAAGCAGAAAGCGCGTCTGGCTAAGAGAGAGAAGAAGAAGAACAAGTTTGTTAATCCTGGAAAGCAGATGTGGGATCAGTGGAGCCCCATTGTTGTGTCGCCAGATTCAGTTGAAACTGGACCTGGGATCCTGGATGTGGATGGCGAAGTTGACCAGCCATGGATCAACTCCAGTGATATTCGTGTTTGATGACTTCAGTGTGTGATGTTGTTGCTTTTATGATTTCGTTTTTGTTTTTCTGGGACTGGCCGTTGGTGGCTTTGAATCCCTGCCGCTGGGCGGTGTGTATTTGAAGACTTTCTAATAAGAATTATTTTCTAAGTATGAAATTAGCGTTTCATTTTAGATGTAGAGGGAAGAATACGAGTTGTCGTCTCGCATCTAACTCTTGGTGTAAATCGTCTGGTTCGTTAACTCGGAAGGTTTTGATTTTTGCGAGTGTTTAGATGTGGGCGAAGAGACATGCCATTAGGATCTCGATTCATGCGACGTTAGATACCAGTGTGCTGGGTTGTTGGTGTCAAAATCGGTCACGACGGAATCAATGGAAAAAAGTCTCCGCAAAAATATAAAAGAAATTATTTTATGAAACTCGAAGAATCGTTTTATAAAACTCGAAGAATTGTTTTATAAAAATCGAGAATCGTTTTATAAAACTCGAGAATCGTTTTATAAAACTCGAAGAATCGTTTTATAAAACTGAAAGAATCCTTTTATAAAACTCGAGAATCATTTTATAAAACTGAAAGAATCCTTTTATAAAACTCGAGAATCGTTTTATAAAACTCGAAGAATCGTTTTATAAAACTCAAAGAATCGTTTTATAAAACTTAAAGAATCGTTTTATAAAACTCGAGAATCGTTTTATAAGACTCAAGAATCGTTTTATAAAACTCGAAGAATCGTTTTATAAAACTTGAGAATCATTTTATAAAACTCGAAGAATCGTTTTATAAAACTCGAGAATCGTTTTATAAAACTCGAAGAATCGTTTTATAAAACTTGAGAATCATTTTATAAAACTCGAAGAATCATTTTATAAAACTCAAGAATCGTTTTATAAAACTCGAAGAATCGTAGAAAGTTGGAGAGTCCTTCAAAGACTATTGGATCAGATTCAAGTTCTTTAAGCGTGACTGTCCACACCATGTATTCAATGAAGTTCTACTACTCAGCATTTTCTTTTGGGGAATCGCTTTGAAGTATCAGATGGCTCTTGATACAGCAAGCGATGGGAACTTTATCACTAGGAATCCAGAAGAGGCTGTGAAACTTATTGAAAATCTGGCAAACTGCAGCAGCACCAAGCACACTGACTCTGAAAGGAAGAAATCTGTTGCATTCCTTGGAAAGGAGCAGATTGAGGATGTGAAACCTAAGTTGGACATTATCAACCGACTGCTTATAAGACAGGTCTAATCAGCTGAAGTTGTAGAAGTTATAGATACAGAGTTAGAGGCAGATGTGAAATACATTGGAAGAACTGGATTTCAGAGGTCTGGAAACCAGTTTGGAAACATGAACTTCAGTGGTAATGGTCAGAGAAGTAACTTCAGCCAGAATTCACAATATCAAAAACCTTATAGCAACAGCTACAGCAAAAACAAGGGTTATGGAAATTCATTCTACCAGAATCCACCACAACAGACTCAAGAGAGCAAGATTGAAGCCATGCTTGATCAGGTTCCTGAAGGACAGCAAAGGCTAACAGTAAACTTCAATGGGAAGATTTATTCTATCTAAAAACATCTGGACACCAAGAGTGAGACTTTGGGTACTCAGGTCAGGAAGATTGAGACGCAGGTAATTCACACTGGAGAAGTTGTTAGGAGGCAAGAAGGGGATGAAGCTATGAAACACCACGTCAAAGCCATACTGGATGATGATTTCTGGCAAACAATTAGACATGTGAAGATGCAAGGGGATGATTTCAAGGAAAAAAGCTTGTTTAGTTCCGATGAATCACATTCATATCGATCGACGCCACCATGTGCACATCGATTGACAGGATTCGACACATATCGGTGACATAAATCTATAAAGATCGATCGATACCGACCGAGTCATTTGTATCGTGCTATGCAATCCGGATCTTGACTCAAAAGGATTTTTCAGAAAGAGACTTACATCTACCAGTACTCCATCATTGATCGACATCATGAGCTAGACATCGATCAACAGAGAGATCACGCCATCAATTGCCTGGAAACAGTCCCCATCGATCGACGCGACCCTCTCACATGTCGAGTGTGTTTTCCACCAATAGATATATCACGAATCAATGCACTCCGACAACCATAAATCAACCTTTCCATCAATGCATCAGAGCCTATGGACATAGACAAGGCCACTACTGAAAAAACCCTAAGGAAAAAGAAGGAGAAAGTTCCTAACATATGAAAAGGGAACCTAATGAGAAAGAGATTGATGGTTCAATAAGAGAGTAAGATTTCTTTCCTATAATTTTACTATGAAAGACTGCCTACATATGCAACAGGCAAAGCGTTTGTTTCCTATTTCCACTATACGATTTTTTGCGGATGCGGTTTTTTGCTTAGGTTAGAATATTATACAATCAGTCGCCGGAATTCACACCGTCAATTTCCGTAAAATAAGGAAACTTAGGAAAACCCTAATTTTCCGAAGGACCCGGATCTCTGCGGGAGCGAACGACAAGTAACCAAATAAATGCGGAAAATATGAAAAACATGATAAAACGAATTTATAAAGAAAGTCGAACTTATTTCGAATTCGCATAAGAGCGTTGCGATCTTTACAAGAGATTTACAAAGGCTTTGGCCGCAGGGGCCATCAGCGAGTTATCAACATAAAAACCCTAAACCTAGTCGAGTCGCAGCTCGATAACAAAAGACGAAAAAAAGATAAGAAAAAGAGAGTTTGATTGATTTCAGACTGAACCTTATCAAAGGCTGCCTACGTACCTCTTTCAAGGATCAAGTCGAACGTAGTTCAATTGGTAGAGCTGGACAAGAGATCGAACTTCCTAGGCGAGTTCGTCTCGTGATTGAGTGACAGTCATAGAAACCGAACTTGTCGAGAAATAAGCCTTAGTTTCTACGTGCAGAGAATTTTGAGTCTAAAAGAGTTGTGAAAAATTGTCCTTTCTTCTGTCATTTTCCTTCTGCTTATATACACGGTTTCGTCCTTCCTTTTCTCTCAGATTCGAGTTTATCGAGAATCTTCCATTTATCTCGATCTTTCCATTTTTCCTGCGGAAATCTTCTATTTATCCTCAAACTTGACATTTATCTCCAAATTTGACATTTATCTTCTTTCTGCGAGTATATCGTCAAACCGTTGTTGCATCTTTGGGCTGGATTTCGTTTAAAGTCGCGAGTAGACGTTTATCGCATTTTAGGACTTTCCGAGCCGTTTTGCGATAAAAACCGTTTTATGATTTTAGACAAGATCGTTTCCTGATACGATGCCGTTTTAAGATAACCATCTCGATTTAATTGTATAGTTTGGAAATGTTCGATGTTTCGTTTGATCGTTGCCGTTTTCTACGATTTACTCAAGGTTTTAATAAAAACGAGCTTTTTACGATTTATTAAAAAAAAGATCTCGAGTTTATCGTATAATCAGTCAATCTTCGGTGTATCGTTTGACCGTCGCCGTTTTATACAATTTACTCGAGTTCTTCCGAGAAAACAAGATTTACGGTTTTATCGTAAAAACTTGATTGATAGGACGGATCGAGATGAAACAAGAGACGTTTCGACCATGGTTCAGAACACGATCGAACCGAAGGACGTATGCTTCGTGTCGGGGATGCGGAGAGCAGGGATCAAACTGGTCAGCTCGACGTACGGCAAACTGAACTAGGAAGGGTTCAGCTCGCCATACGGCGAGCTGTTGTGGGACGGCCAGCTCGCCGTACAGCGAGCTGTCTTGGTCGAACCAGCTCGCCGTATGGCGAGCTGAACTGGCTGGTTCGGCTCGTCGTACGTTGAACTGGTTTGGTCGAACCTCCTCGCGATTTACGGCGTATGCGGTTTTGCGGTTTTTCGCTTAACTTGGTCAATCGTGTGATCGGCGATTGTTTCGTTCGTTTTTCCGAGATGACGATCTCTAAGTTTTCCATGGATTTCCTTTGTTCGTGCTTTATAAAACTTATTTTTATTTTTGCGGAAACTTTTAGCAATTGATTCCGTCGTGACCGATTTTGACACCAACAGATAGCCCCCCAGCTCGCTAGAACTTTGAGCCTCTAGCGTGAGGTTCTTGCGAGTGGTTAGCCAGTTTTAGGTAAGTTAGGCGGAATTAATGGTTGGAAAGGTCCGTTGAAAGTGATCTTTCCACTCTCCAGGGAGCGGAAAGTGCTTAAGATTAGTGCTGCGGCTTGTGAAGGCTGCCTACGTACCCTATTGAAGGTATCAAGCCTTTCGTAGTTCGTTTTGGTGTTTAAGGTTCGTATGACCTGATTTCCAGTGAGAGCTTTACAGTCTAGTTATGTGTTGTGTAGAAATTATCGAGCATATTGATGTCGATGGCATCTTGTATTGGACCTTTGCCGGCCTGTAGACTAGCCTTGTGGGCTGTTTGCTATGGCCGAGTGTGGCCATTATAGTTTTCGGACTGGCCGTGTGTAGCTCTGAGTCCCTGCCGCTTTGCAGCTTTATTATAAATCAGTTTGTGTTTTTAAGAGAGTGTTTTTATTCGTATGAATGTAGAGGGAAGAATATGAGTTGATATTGAGGGAGGTCCGCGAGTAGTCATCTCGCATTCCGTTTCCTTTGTTGATCACCTTATTTTTTTGCTCGTTTTTGGATGTTTAGAAAATCGAATGAGCGTTTAGATGTAGACAATGAGACATGCCTTTAGGATCTCGAATCATGCCTTGAGACGTTAGAGACCAGTGTGCTGGGTTTAGGGTATTACCTAGGTTTACTTTCGGATTGAGGCTATGCGATGACTAGTCGGCTTTCATTTTTCCTGTTGCGGTTTTAACCTGATTCCATACCGATTTAGAATCCGCGATAGGTTCTCGGCTTATACGATTCGTCTGGTTGGAATCGAGCATCTCACCGGGAACAATTTCTAAGTTGCCTTGAAAAGCTGACCAAAAGTTTAGATTTCTTTTATAGCGCTATTACCCTTGTGTTGGGTGTTCGAGAGCTATCTCTGCGAGATAACTTAAGTTTGTTTAGGAATGTTGTGAATTTGTTTAGGACTGTTGCGAGTTTGTTGTGATCAGCAACAAACTTTTAGGTGGTAGTAACGTTGTTTGGACCTTCGCGAAGGGATTATATCTTAAGAAGTTGTGTATGTATTTTTATAGTCGCGAACAGACTGTTGGGTCTCCCAAGAAAGTGATTTTATCGAGGTAGGTATTTGTGTCGAAAAACTATTCTTCGGGCGTCTGCGATGTCTCGCAGTGCCGAAGATTTGTTTTTATGTGCCGCGTTTCGTGTTCGAAACGTTTACGGGCTCAAAGATGTTGCTCGGTGTTGCGAGGGTTTTGTCTTAACCCTGCTATGCAGGAACACTTTGGTTTGTTTGCAGATATTCGCAACCAAAACTTACGTTCCTGCTTGGATGCTAAGTAGTTTGATGATTTGTGCTAGAGCAATTAGGACCGAGAGGTCGCGTAAGTTGTTTCCCCGAAACGAAGCGTTTTTAATTACGGTGCTTTGTGAAGTGTTGACCTTCCGAAATCTTTTTCATATATTTTAAGGATAACTCGTACGGCTTCAGGAGCTCTGTTACGAGTGTTTTCTTACACGCCGGATTTTGTAGGCAACTCGCTTCAGAAATAGAGAGAATCGTGAGAATACAGAACTTAGTCGATTTTCGACAAGTTTGCATTATCTGTTGAATGTATTGGCTTGGCATGAAGGTTTTATTCAGCCGCACGGCGAAGGACGTATTAGACTACGACACTTTCGTGTTATCAATAAGTTCGAGTCGGTTTGTAAACTTGGCATTGAAGTGAAGCGCGATCGGACAAGGGCCAAGTAGCGTTTGTCGATCTTGATATGCCAAGCATGCCCGTGGTTGTAGAAATTGTTATTCCGTCTTAGGTTCAATTTATATGATGACAGTTTCGTATAATCTTTCCTTTGTTCGTATGGAAGTTGTTTCTTTTTTACCCGAGGGAGACAGAGCCTGAAGAGCTCTATGCTGAGCCCATGTGAAGTCAGTTGAGAGATGGTTTCTTTTCCGATGCAATCAAGAGGAATGAGAGCAGATGTTTGTGAATCGCAGGGCTAAGAAATGAGATTTTTCAGATCGTGATGCGAGGAAACAAAGTTTAGATTGGTCATTCAGCGCCGGATCGTATAGCTTGGTTTTCGCTATAAGGAAAGTACTTTTCGCAAAACCTCTTACGTTTATTTTTGAAATTTGCTTCGTTATGACATGATCCTGAATATACGAAGGATTTGTCTCATAAGTAACGGGCGATAATTTTAGTAAATTGACACGACGCGTGGAGATAACAATGTTTCCGCAGATTTGCGAGAAGACTTTTCTGCTTAGTCGGTGATAGTTTCTTGGAATCATTCACAGAATTTTACCAAAGGTTATTTCATCGAGATCCAGTCGCGAAACCTTCTAGCAGGTTTCTTAAGCAAAACGAATCACTTGACCAACAATAGGATCAGTCGGTGAGCAGGGAGGACGTCTTTTATATTGCTGCTTTGTGTTCTCGATTTTGCCGCAAATGTTCTTGACATTATTCCGTGACTCACTTGGTTCGACGGAAAATGAGAGCAATGCTTTGATGCCCTGGGACTTCTCGTATAATTTTTGGATTTTTATACGAGACTCGTTTTATCAAGTTGGAAAAGATCTTTAGGACTTCGGCCAATCATCGAAGTTTCACTCTGAAGTTTTGCAGAGATTTTTTGAACGCATGATTGCGACGAGAGATGCTGTATAGTCCTCGAGTTTATTTCCCAGACGAGTTTATTTCCCAGACGATTCGCATTTAGACGAATCTTAGATTGTCATTTGCTTCTGGGATGATTTTGACGAGGCGTCGCATTGTCCGAATATTTTTCTGCTTATTTTCGTGAGAGTTTGCTTTATAAAAAGCATTTTCTTGATGCGAGGAAAAATGTTCGACGAAAGAAAAAGATGAGTTCCCTTTGAAGGATTGGGATGATCGACAATCCGGTTTGATTAAAGACCATGGTGGATTGGTGATGACTTGGAGTATGTCTGTTTTACGAAAATTTCTAGGAACGAGTCGGTTTTAAGACGACGTCAGTGTCTCTAGTTCCTTCTTTCTCTGAGATGGGTACGCTTCGAATGCGTGGCGATTATTTCTCGGTCGTACGAGAGATTGGATCGGTTTGCGAGTTATGCCTTAGTTTCAGCAATGATTTTAGGACTGCCTCTTCTTCATTATTCTCTCCTCTTCTGACTTATTCTAGTACGAATCGGTTCTGATGAAATAACGACGAGAGTTTCGGAGTAAAGAAGGGATTTCAACATCCGGGTTTATATTATTGTTTCCTCGTACTGCTGGTTTTACTTAACTGGCTAGGTGGGCTTCGTATATTGTTTGAAAAATCAATCACACGTTTATGATTAGATTTTTTCGACTTAACGTCGCAGAGTTTTGTAAAACCAGATTGCCGTTAGAGAGTTCAAATCTCTCATATAGTTTAGGCAACTTTGGTGTTAAGTCGACCATCGCCGTTTTAGAAGATTGATTCGAATTTGTACGAAAAACAAGTCTTCGCGGTTTTTATCGTAAAATCTCAATGGAAACTCCGATTGAGAGAAAACGAAAATATGTATGATCTAGACTCGAGAGAGAAACTCGAGGGTTAGTTCAGCTTGCCATAGGGCGAGCTGGATGAGGCCTCTTGGCTGGCCATACGGCGAGCAGGTGCGGAAAGTCTCGATTTGTTGAGTTGACTTGTTTTCGTTGTAAAATCTCAATGGAAAGTCTGATTGAGACGGAACGAAAAGCTGTACGATCAATACTGGACAGAGAAGCTCTAGGAGTGGTTCAGCTCGCCATAGGGCGAGCTTGGTGAGCCCTTTCAGCTCGCCGTACGGCGAGCTGGCTTGAACGGTTCAGCTTGGCCAGGTCGCCGTGTGGCGAGCTTGATGGTAAGAATCCTTTGAACAAATTCAGTGCCTCGAGGGCGAGGTGGAAATCCGGTCAGCTCGCCTTAGAATGAGCTGGCTTGAACGGTTCAGCTCGCCGTACGGCGAGCTGGTTTAGCTTGGCTAGGTCACCCTTGGGACAAAGTCAGTGCCTCAAGGGCGAGGTGGAAGGCCGGTCAGCTTGCCAAGATGGCAAGCTGTGTTTCTTGGCCAACTCACCGTCTTTTCGAGCTGGATAGTATCGCCCGATTCTGCGAGTATCCTAGGGTTTTTCCCGTGAGTAACCAACCTAGGGTTCTTCCGTGAGCAACCTAGGGTTTTTCTCGCGAGTAACCATCCTAGGGTTCTTCCGTGAGCAACCTTGGGTTTTTCTCACGAGTAACCCAGGGTGTATTTCACGAGTAACCTAAGGTTTATTTAGCGAGTAACTTACGGTTTATTTTGCGAGTAACCTATGGTTTATTCTGCGGTTTCTGGGAGAGCAAGTTTTATCTTTTCGAAATGTTCTTGGAAAACGTCTTTTGCTCAACCCATACGTAATGAGATTTGTCCAACTTGGAAATAAGAAAAACACTATGGGGTTTGATAGATTTTATCGTTGCCATCGATCGACAAGAAGCAATGTGTATCGATTGACCTCAACAGAAATTACGAACCATTTTGGGAACCACAGCTTAACACCAAAGATGAGATCAACGAGATGATTGGTAGCATGAGTGATTGGCAGAAGGAAGCAAGGGGTAAGCTCACCAACAATCAGGATACAGCCTATGTGGTTTTGCAAGGAGGCATTACAGGATTGACCACTCAGATGAAAGACATAGAGGCAGAATTAGCTAGTCTGAAGACACAGCGTGAGCAATTGATCGATGCCACAAAGGACGCATGATCGACACGAATGATAAACCTACCCAGGACGAGCTGTCGATAAATCAGATATCTACATGGGATAAGACATATCTGGATACCAGGATTGACATGATACATCACCTCCTCACCAACAACGTCAACTGGTTAACCATGAGGATTGAGTTGTTACTGCAAGATTTGGATAAAATCCTCGAGGAGAAGCATGATACAGATGCTACGAAATTGATCGATGTGAAGAAATTCTACACCAGAGCAGAAGTTGACCAGATCATTGATAGGATCTACAAAGCTCTGAACACCACCAAGGATAGGCTTGATAAGAGATGTGATGACATATTCTTCCCCTTCAACAACAGCATCAGTGGACTGCATTCAGGAACAGACTGGTTGCATAAGGAAGTCAGGATACTTCAGAAAAGACTCGCTCGTCAACCTGAAGTTGCTGCATCGATCGACAATGATGAGGTCCCATCGATCGATGATGTTTCACCTGAAGCGATCGACACTACAACTGTTGCAACGATGGATTCCAAATCTGTACCAGAAGGAAATAAGTTGTTATAGGAAGAGAAGGTCACATCTAATTTAACTAAGGAGACATCAGGAGAACTAACAGAACATGTTTATGACAGAGTTCAATGGAACAGCATCAACATTGAGAGTCTTTAAGAGAGACTTCAGAACATTGCAGACACAGTCACAAAGATGGATGCAAGATTGGCTAGAATTGATGAAGCCACAAGAAGTTTCATGGCTACTTGGTTCAGCATCAACAGAGAAGTTGTGGATACTTGTTTTCCAACAAATAGCTCCTTTTCCACACAATAGCTCATCCAGCGCCAACAATCAACCTAAATGACTATAACAAAGCGCTGAGTGGGAGGCAACCCACTATTAGGTACTTTTTATTTTATTTTATTTTTCATTTATTGATTCTTTTTCGTTTACCAATTTTTGCAAGTTTTATAAAAATTAAAAAAAAAAAAAAGATCCAAGGAGAAACGAATGACCATCTCATCGACCGACGCATGACAGTCGATACCGATCGACAGACATCCACCTGCAACGATTGATGTACACTCATTCACATCGATCGATTATTTAGTCTGGCCAGGTTCATCTTTCTTCCTTCTTAAATTGAGTATTTATGATTTCTTTCTTTTGCCATAATTCCGATTTTCTTTACAATGGGACAGTGTAATTTAAGTCTGGGGGAGTTACTGATGTTTTATTTGCTTTGACTCTTATAAAAATTTGTTTTATAACTATTTTTATTAAGCGCAAGAAAAGGGATAATGATCGTATTTTATTTATACATGTTATCTAGATTTTATGATTACAAATAGTACTAAATATGCTAAAGTGGATCAACCAATCAGCTATTCACACTTGTTTAGATTGTTTGAAGGAACCAAAACTACCTCCAATACTAAACCTGACACAACTGCTTGTCTTGGGGCTTGGTATACATGGGATCGGATTCTTCAAACAAGTCTGGAAGGTAAAGTCTTGTGTAGATTTATCACCTTTTCTCTCTCTATTTTCGACCATAGATAGTTAAGTAGATTTATATTATGCAAAAAAAAAAAAACCGAAAATAGTGCTAAGATTATTAGATTTTTAGTTAGGAGGAATTATAACAGGACTTGACGGCTACAACCATTAAGGCTTGCTTCAATAATGATTTCAATAAAAGAATTCAAATGGGACTTGGTGGCTACAACCATTAAGGCTCACTTCATATGAATTCTTGGATATAGGTCAAAAAGAAGTGATTAGGACCTGGTGGCAAAAACCATTAAAGCTTGTTTCATTGAAGCATGTCCAATCTTGATCAATAATCTTGCTTTAGAAGAAGATTTTGACTCAAGAGAGAACTTAGAAGAGAGAAAAGATATGAACTAATTTTTACCTGCAGATCCAGATACTTGTTTGAGATTCCTTGCATCATGTGATCGATACGCCCAAGGTAAAGCCTGCCCTTTTATTTTATGTTAAGAAATGAGGCTAGTTGAGGGGAATGTCAGATAGTATTTGCTAAGTTGTTGGCTAGATGAATCTGGTTGCTAAGCTAGTATAAGGAGTAATAAACTTCTGTGATTAGAATTTATTAGATGTGGATTGCAGTGTTATAGAGGTTATGATTTCAAATTTTTTAAATCTGTGAGTCCTTGTTCTTTTCAAACCTCTTTCAGAGAGACTGCCTATTTGTTTTGCTTGAGAACAAGCAAAAAGGTAAGTCTGGGGGAGTTGATATACCATGAATTTGACCAGTTTTTAGTCATGGTATATTGGTGTTTTTACTACTATTTATTATTTTATAGAAGCTTTTAAGCATATTTATAGGTTCAGGAGTATTTTGGAAGAGAGTGATGTTTTTGGAGAATTTTAGAGAGAATTGGAAGAATCATTCGATTTGGAATCGACTACGAGGTCGACACAGAGCGACTCGAGTCGATCGACATGCACCTTGCATGATCGATCGATTACCAAGACACAGAGGCCAATACGCGAGACAAGTTGACTTGAGGCCAAACATCACCAAGTGACGATTTTACCCCTGCGAGTTTTAACCTAAGTTTATATACTCTGTGAAAGTGTTAAAGGCAAGAGAGAGAGAGCTTTTGTATTCTTTTCACAGCAAAGTTTTAGGGTTTATAGTTTGGAGAGAATATCATCAGAGAGATTTGTGATTGTAACTCCAGTGTTTTCTATCTATCTATCTATAATATGCAGTTTTATTTATCTATTTGTGTTATGAATTGCTTAGCTATGTCTGAGTAGTTTACTTGTTAGGATTAGGGTTTAAATAGATTAGAGGGATTAGCCCCAACTATAGGATTGCTTGTTGTGGTATTCATTAATAGGATGTTCTTAATGTTCATGTTCTAGCCTTGCTAACTAGAAACCTGAATCTTGGATTACTTAGGTTGGATTAGAGACATTTAAGCAATTCCGATAATCATGAACACATCCTCATTAAACTAGGATTGCTAGAAATACAGCGACAGTTTGATCTAGAAATCTTTAGTGAGTCTTTGTTAACTTGCGTGTAATGCTTGACCAGACTCATTGATCGATATTCCGAAAGGAAATCGATCGATGATGAGTATAGTGTATCGACCGATATTCCGACTGAATCATCGCTCGACACTGCCAAGTACAACCTTCCAGTCATTAGACTTACTTATTCAAATGAGAGTTTATTAAATTTGTTGATTAAGATAGTTAATGCTCTATAATACCATGCAAACAACTAAATAGCTCCTATAGGATTATAATCCCAATGCCTGAATAAAAACCCTAAGTTTAATGCTTTTCCATTTTAATTTCATAAACCTTTATTCCATTCTCGATTAAGTAATTGTCTTGCTCAATTGGAATATTTCTTGTTTACTTGTTTACTGCTTTTACTATTTATATTCACCTAGGTTATTGATTGATTAGATTTAATATGTTCCATAGCTCCTTATGGATTCGATCTTTGAGTACTGCAATAGATCTCTTATTTGAGAGAGTAAGTTGCTCCTTAGGATAAATATTTGAGCAGACATCAACCATCAGCACGTAGAAGCTTCTCAGAGAGGATTGAGATGTGGAGGTGAAGTCGACAAAGGTTCAACAGAAGAAGCATCGATCGACATAAATCATATACTACCGATCGACACATACCAGATACCATTGATCGACACCGATCAGATACAATCGATCGACACAACCAATTCATTGTCGATCGACATCCTTCGGGTATCTCAGCATGCAGAGACAGAAACAGACAAGTCTGGGGGAAAGAAGAGGAGGAATTGGAAGAAGAGGAAAAGGATCAAGGAAGTTCCTCAGTTATTATTGACTCCTCACTTCTCAAATGGTGACAGGAAATCTAGAGTATGCAGCAAGTGTTTCTCGCTACCTTTTGCAAAGCTTAAAGCACTCCTTGTTGCTGAGAAGATAGACAAAGGAAAAGAGTCTATGGAAGAGGCTTTCACACAAGAATGATAAAGCCCCAGAGAGTAGACATTG
>CAKOAT010214043.1:173058-231752 GCA_932364175.1 Eruca vesicaria subsp. sativa | reverse complement strand
AAAAAAAAAAAAAAAAAAAAAAAAAAAAAAAAATAATAATAATAATAATAATAATAATAATAATAATAATAATAATAATAATAATAATAATAATAATAATAATACTAATAATACTAATAATACTAATAAATAAAGAAAAAGGGTGAACAATGACACTGGCACTATAGCAAAAGCACTATCGTATCGATCAACACTGTATCAAGGAAATCGATCGCCACTATGTCAAGGAAATCGATCGACACCGTAGCAGTCCCGTCGAGCGACACTATAGCAGCGTTACAACCCAAGGAAGTACGAGTTTCCACATGAATCGATGATGGCTTGCTAGCATCAATCGGCAGAGCATAAGGAGTATCGGTCGCCACTTAACTGAGTTGATAAATACTCATATCCAAGTCAGGTACACCGTCTTCCTTGTAAATTTAGTATTTATGATTTATTCTTCCACCAATCTTAGACTATATAATGCTTGTGACAGTGTTGTTTAAGTCTGCGGGAGGTTTAGTAATATTATGTTTAATTTTCAGTTTTATTCTTATTGAAAAAAAAGATCCAAGTAGAAGGATTACCATCCTATCGACCGACAAGGACATATCGATCGACAAAACATCACCTGCAACAACCGATGCATCCATTTACACATCGATCAATACTGTTTCCAGTCAGGTACCATAACTCCAACTGATTTACACTGGGGACAGTGTAATTTAAGTCTGAGGGGATGTTTACTGATATTTGTTTACTATGAGTCTTATTAAAATTGTTTTCAAAAACTATTTTTATTAAGCTCAAGAAGGGGATTATGGTCGTTTTAAATTTTTGCTTATTATCTAAGCACACTATAACACTATTCTTAGATTTGTTGACAGCAGAATATACTAGAGATACTAAAGTGAATCATCCTTCCATTAGATCACACTTTCTTAGAAAGTTTGAAGGAACCGAAGCTAACCTCCAACGCTAATCTGACTAATTTGATTGCTTTTGGGGATTGGTATACATTGGATCAGATTTCTCCTTCAGGTCTGAAAGGTGTAAGTCTGTAAATTTTTTGTTTCCTTCTTTCCTCTCTTCAACATCTAGAAAAGAAAAGATTGAAATGATTTTCTGAGATGCAGAGGGGTGGGTACATTACTAATGACCCCACTATTCTAATTCAAAGGAATGATCACACATTGTGGAAGCGAGGGGTAGGTACATTACCGATGACCCCATTATTCGCCTACACTTTGATTAAAAAAAAAATCATTCAATAAAGGTGAACAAGATGGAAGGAATTCGTACCTATCTTATTTCACTGGCACTGAATTTGAAAAGATTCAGAGAAGAGAGATATAAGGAGAAAAGAAACCAGAAT
Source organism: Eruca vesicaria subsp. sativa (assembly GCA_932364175.1). Classification (NCBI taxonomy): domain Eukaryota; kingdom Viridiplantae; phylum Streptophyta; class Magnoliopsida; order Brassicales; family Brassicaceae; genus Eruca; species Eruca vesicaria. The sequence continues at coordinate 230,395 of CAKOAT010214043.1, read as the reverse complement.
ATGACTACTTGTTTACTCAGATACCTGATGGGGTAAGAGTCCAAGTATCATTTGATCAATACTCCCAAGGTAAAAATCCTGCACTTTATTTTATGTAATAAATGAGGTTAGTAGAGAGGTGAGTCAAGCTAGTATTCGCTAGGTTGTTAGAAGATTGGATTTGGTTGCTAAGTTAAGATATGGTATATAAAGTATCTCTGAAGTTAGCACTTATTTGATTTGGTTTCAAAATAGTAGAGGTGGTAGTAGTAAGTTAAAGAATTTGTGCGTCCTTGCTGTTTCCAAACCTCTTTCAGAGATACTGCCTATTGTTTTGCTTGAGGACAAGCAAAGAGGTAAGTCTGGGGGAGTTGATATACCATGATTTTGACCCACTTTTACTCATGGTATATAATTTTATTAAGATATATTTATTATTTTTGGAGTCTTTTTAGAGTACTTACAGGTTCATGTACATTTTAGCGAAATATGGTGATTTTGGTGTGTTTTGGAGCCTTTTGAGTGTAGAACTGCACATATGCGTCAAATATTTAGCTATGGATGGAGATCTTCACACCGTTAGATTTAACCCATCTTTTGACAAAAGATATAGCTTTGAGTTACCTTTCCAATGCCACCGTTTTGAGGTCAATCAGCATCTTGTAGCAGAAGTTATGTCCATTTTACTAAAGAATTATCAGTCTGCCTCGCGAGAGGAAGCTGTCGAGAAGATAAAGGAAAATCGATCGATGCAGCACTACTTGTATCGATTGATGGGGAGCCCAGAATTCGGATCGAGTATATTTCAATACCAACTTAAGCACTGAAGAAACCAAAATTACCAAGATTCCCCTGGATGACCTGAAACCCTATTTATGTGTTTTGTAAGCCATTGTTGATGGCAACGCTTTCTTTTACATCTTTTATTTCATAGTTCTTAGTTAGAAGAGAAGAGAGGAACTCCTTCAGAGTCATATTGGAACTTCATTGATTTTGGTTTCATTTATATTTATGTTCTTCATCTATTCATCTATGATTTATGTGATAACTATCATGTATGAGTAGACCACCTACTAGGTTTAGGAATTTATAGGGTTTTGAATGAACTTCTGAATTATATGATTGCTAGGATACTATAGATCTCTATACCAGGGTAGCTTGCAATACTAGGATCTTGAATAGATAGGAAAGCACGACAGTGTGACTAATTATTTGTTCTTAAAATCATAGGACAATTGAGAGGCACAAGAGTGCAATCAATTAATGGAACCCGAGCCCTGCTGGATTAGATACCTAAGCGCACACTAGTGTTGGTCTAGTAATCTAGTTGAACATAATCGATCAGATCGATAACGCTTGCCTAAGGAAGGATCGATCGTCGCTCATATCATAGCGACGATCAACGCTCATATCATAGTATTGATCGACGCTCATACGATAGCATCAATCGACGCTCGATTCGTGTTGGAATGCGAATGCTAAAACACTGAACGTAGTTAATAGATTAGACTCACAGTGAAAACTGGTTGTCTTTTCCATTAGATATCGATTTATAGAATCAATCCTTAGCATCTATAGATTAGAGTTCTAATAACCTGAATGAAACCCTAAGTCTAGTAACCATCCTTCCATCAAACAACTCTCTGCCAAGCTGAACAATTGTCTTGTTCATCTTGTTTATTGTTTTATTGCAATTTACTTTCTTCACTGCTTTATAATTCATTTACTTCTTTATTATTTATTTACACTGCGGATATCTGGGAGTTGATTTATTCAATCTTATTTTCCATTTCTCGCAAAATGCTTCGAACCAAGTAGAGATGAACTGAGGTCCGTTATCTGTTACAATTTCTTAAGGTATCCTGTGTCTACAGATGATATCCTTCCATAGGAAGTTCTCGACTTGGAAGTCTTTTATACTTGCGTATGACTCTGCCTCCACCCATTTTGAGAAGAAGTCGGTGAGGACTAAAAGGAAACACTTCTGCTTAGAATTATGGAGGGGACCGACGATGTCCATGGCCCAGCGCATAAAAGGATACAAGGATGTGATGGAAGAAAGTACTTCCGTGGGTTGATGGATGGTCGGGGCATGCCTTTGGCATTTTTCACATTGTTGTGCAAATTTCTCACAGTCTCCAACCATTGTTGGTCAGTAATATCCGTGGCGTTTAATTTTGACTACGAGTGACCTTCCAACGGAATGGTTTCTGCAAGACCCGGAGTGGACTTTTTCCATGACCTTTCTCGCCTTTTCTCCTTCCAAGCACGTCATGAGCGGACCGGAAAATCTCCATTTGTAAGTTTTTCCGACGACTGTTACGTACCGTGCAGCTTGGGTTCGTATTTTGCAGGCTACTCACTTTTCAGAAGGTATTTTTCCGTCGACGATGTAGGCTCGAATCGTTTCCAGCCATGGCGTGTCACAGCTGTAGTCGGTCTGTTCTGATTCTTCCTCTTGCTGTACTACCATTTCTTCTGCGCCATCGTCTTGGTCCCTGATGAGGTTGACGATGACTAGTGGTTCAATACTCGGATGCTTGATTAATTCCACTGTAATTACTCTCCTGAGACCCAGGTCCGAGCTCGATTCTGTGGGATCGAACTTCGCACTATCGATTTTCGTAAAATAAGGAATGTCAAGTTAACCTAACTTTCCCGGAGGTCCCGGACATCTGCTAACCACACACTAAGCAATCAAAGATACGAAATAACAGATAAAAACGTAAGAATCGCAAAAAAGCAAAGAGATTTCTTTTTTCGATTTTGCGTAAGAGCGGTACAACAAGGTAAGTGCTTTGGCTGCAAGAGCTGACGGCGAGTTCCCTAGTTCTAGCAACCTAAGACTAAAAACCCTAGTTGAGACGCAGCTCGATAACAAAAATGGAAAGTTGCCTATTTGCTAAGTTTTCTATGTGATGAAAGCTCTGAGTTGTTAAAAACTCTCTTCTGCTTCTTGGCTCGACCTCTTCCTTATATACTCCTTTCCTAGGCGGTTTTGTTTTTCCTTTTCCGTCCCGGTTCGTACTTATCTTTTCCTAGGACATCTTCCATTTTTCTCGATCCTCATAATTATCCTTAGAAAACTTCTATTTATCTCCAAACTTGACATTTATCCTTTCCTGCAAATGAGGGATAAACCATCATCATATCTTTGGTCTGGGTTTTGTCTAAAGTCGTAAGTGGCCATTTATCGCGTTCTAGGACCTTTCAGACTGTTTTACGACTTTAGCCATTTTCACGACTCTTACAGAAATCGTTATGAGGTACGATGTCATTTTATAGAATAGCCCAAGCTAATCTTATAGTCGAGGAAATCTTTTGGTATTCCGTTTAACCATTACCGTTTTATACGATTAACTCAAACTTTATACAAGAAAAAAAGTCTTAGCAGTTTCTATCGTAACGTTCCAACGGTAACTCAGATCGAGATGAAAGGAGAGATGTTCTGATCACGGTTTTGAGCATGATCGAGTGGAGAGGCATACATCTTACGTCTGACCTGCCAACGGTTGATTTGGACGGTAAGGTCCAACTTGCCACCGGGTGAGTTGAACAGTGTAGCCAGCTCGCCTGTTCGCGAGTTAAACGGTGTAGTCAACTCTTCTAGTGGCAAGTGGGACGTCGAGTCATTACTTGCCATTGGGCGAATTGCACTTCGTGACTTAGTTCAACCGGTACCAAGTCTGATGTTGTATCTTACATGTTACTGGGTGAATTGGATATTGTGTATCTAACTTCTCGGTGATCGTTTTCGTGTTTCGATTGTTCGGTGAAGTTCTTTTTCCCGAAGAGCTAAGAATCCTTCTCGATATGTAACCTTGATACGAGTTTTAGTGTTCTCACATCTTCATACAATTGTTTTGAGATTTGTGGAGACTTTTGGTCGTTGATTCTGTTGTTATTGATTTTTACCCCAGCCCCCCCCCCCATCTCGTAAGAATCGCAGTATTCTTGTGAGTGGATTGGACTAGTTAGGAAAGTTAGGTAGATTAGGTGGAACTTTAATGATCAAAAGTCCAAAGGTGAACCGTATCTTTTTCACCTATAAATATGTGGAGTAAGTTTTCAAATTCTTTACTCACTTTTCTCCACATAAGTTATCTTAAGGTAGAGAAGTTTCTCTCTTCCCTCTGTATACCGACCATGTCTTCAAGAATTCTCGCTTCAAGACCATCTCTGAGCGTTATGGGTCCGGTTCACAACATTGTGACGCAGAGCCAGAGGAAGAGCTCGTAATGCCTTTGGTTGATCTTGAGGAGGCCAATACATACCGGGAAGCTTGTAATGAGATAAGGCTCCCAGACCTGGAATGTGGGTTCTGCCTCTGATTTGGGTTGACCGTATCGATGGCTGTCCGAGTATTATGAGTCCCAATAGTCTAGATTCTATTCGGCCTTTTTGTCGAATTTTGGATGCCGTGAAATTCCGTTTTCTGATAGCTGGAGAAGTTGACAAGTTCTCACCTGATAGCTACTTCACGTGTTATGACGCATTCCTGACGTAATGTCACTTGTGGTTTCCCATACCGAAGATCGTCGTGTGATTCTTTCATGGTCTTGGGGTATTGATAAGTCAGATGTATATGTGCAGTTTGCAGCTTCTCTTTGGAATTTTGGCGCTGAGTTACGAATGAGGTACAAGCCTTGAAGGCTTACTGAATCCTGTGGGAGATTCGGGCAGGGTTTGGTTGAGCCCTCGGCGTGACATGTCAATCATAAATGACTGTATGTCAAACAATCGTGCTTGGAAAAACCATTTTTCTATGCTTTTATGATGTTTTAATCGGGACTGGCCGTTGATGGCTTTTGAAACCATATCGCTGGGCAGCTTGTATTGAACTATGCTTAATTTAACTGTCTTTGACTTCCCCAAATCGTTGTGATTCCCATAGAAGTCAGAAATTTGATGCCTAGGTGGTATGTCGATGGAATTGCTATTATGGATTTTATCCAAGGTGTGCCCATGATCACTTTGTAGATGACTGGTCGGTCGACGATCGTGAATGTAATGATCTTAGCTATTTATTAGTGAGTCATTGCTGTCTCGCCCGAGAAACTGGTCAGCGGTTTTGGCGTTTGCTCGACCTGTGTGAGTTTGATGCCCATTCACGTTAAAGTAATTACATTGACGGTACTCCCCATATCAACTAGGATTCGGGCGACCTTTATATCTCTTATAACTAGGTCGCTGACAAGGTGATCAGCGTGCGGTTGGTCGATGCCGGCCGTTTCCACTTCCTCGGAAGTGATAACATCGTTCCTAGTATCGCGTGGTGGCATCATCCAGTTTTCGCTTGTCACATCCTTCTGTTGGTAAGATTTAATAGAGGGGATGGTATCGCTGTAGATGGCCTTACTGAAGCCTGTGGGAGTTTCGGGTTGGTTGAGCCCTCGGCGTGACATGTCAATCATAACTGATTGTACGTCGAACAATCATGCTTGGAAGAAGATTTTTTTCTATGTTTTATGATGTTTTAATCGGGACTGGCCGTTGGTGGCTTTTGAAAGCATGTCGCTGGGCGGCTTGTATTGAACTATGCTTTATTTAATCGAGTAGTTTAAGTATAATTGCGTTCATAGTATGTGTAGTGGAAAGAATACGAGTTCTGATCTCATATCTTACTCTTTTTGTAGATCGTCCTATTCGTTTGCTTGTGTCGGAATGTTTCGAAAATTTGTGAGCTTTTAGATGTGAACGAAGAGACATTACTTTAGGATCTCATTTCATGCCTTTAGACGTTAGAGACCAGTGTGCTTGATTTAGGGCAACACCTAGGTTTATTCTCGGTTTGAGGCTTTGCAATGACTGGTCTGTTTTCGTTTTGCCTATTGTGATTCAACCTGATTCCGTATCGATTTAAATTCCACGATAGATTCTCGGCTTATACGACTTGTCTGGTCGAGATCGGGCACCCCAAAAGTGCTGACCAAAATTTTGGATTTCTTTTATAGCGCGCTATTTTATCCTAATCGGATGTATGAGGACCAATGGGTCTAATGCGTTTGTTTAAGACGGTTAGTGTGCTCGGCGGGGCCAATCGACGAGCGTTTATAGTTTTATAGTCGTGGGTGGACTTGTGAATATTTCTTAAGAACATTGTGCGACTTCTCGCTCGTTTTTTTGAAAATATTAATTTTGATAACGCGTTGCGGAAGTATGATGACTTACAAAAGTGTTCAAAGTTTGGATCCAAATATTTTTCAAGAAGAGAATTTGTGATATTCTAACTTTGTCTTTATTGAAATGTTTCAAAAATCTCGAGTACAAAGCAAATGTTTTGAAATATAGGAATATACGAATACTCGTATATGCACCCACTCCCCCCCCCCTTTAAGAGAGGGGGATTGCTGAACTCATCTTTTGACGAGCTTCCTACATACAATTTCCCGGAATCAAGCCATCTCGTACTTATGTTTGTTTGTGCGAGTGTGTTTACTCGGCTGTTGTAGCGGTGTCGATTGCTTTAGTCGCTAGCTCGACGTCTTCTTTTGGGTTTATCTCCTCCGGTTGACATTTATCCTTTCCTGCAAATGAGTGATAAAACGTCACTATATCTTTGGTATGGGTTTCGTCTACTGTCGTAAGTGGTCATTTATCGCGTTTAGGACCTTTCGGACCGTTTTACGACTTTAGCCATTTTCACGACAGAAATCTTTATGAGGTACGATGTCGTTTTATAGAATAGCCCAAGTTAATCTTATAGTCGAGGAAATCTTTTGGTATTACGTTTAACCATTACCGTTTTATACGATTAACTCAAACTTTATACAAAAAAACAAGTCTTAGTAGTTTCTATCGTAACGTTCCAACGGTAACTCAGATTGAGATGAAAGGAGGGATGTTCCGATCACGGTTTTGAGCATGATCGAGTGGAGAGTCATACGTCTTACGTCTGACCTGCCAACGGGTGATTTGGACGGTAAGGTCCAACTTGCCACCGGGTGAGTTGAACGGTGTAGCCACCCGTTCGCGAGTTAAACGGTGTAGTTAACTCGCCTAGTGGCGAGTGGGACGTCGAGTCATTACTTGCCATTGGGCGAGTTGCACTTCGTGACTCAGTTCGGCCGGTACCAAGTCTGATGTTGTATCTTACTCGTTACTAGGTGAATTGGATATTGTGTTTCTAACTTCTCCGTGATCGTTTTCGTGTTTCGATTGTTCGATGAAGTTCTTTTGTCCGAAGAGCTAAGAATCCTTTTCGATATGTAACCTTGATACGAGTTTTAGTGTTCTCACATCTTCGTACAATGGTTTTGAGATATGTGGAGACTTTTGGTCGTTGATTTTGTCGTTATTTTTACCCCAGCCCCCCCCCCCCAGCTCGTAAGAATCGCAGTATTCTTGCGAGTGGATTGGACTAGTTAGGCAAGTTAGGTAGATTAGGTGGAACTTTAATGATCAAAAGTCCGAAGGTGAACCGTATCTTTTTCACCTATAAATATGTGGAGTAAGTTTTCAAATTCTTCACTCACTTTTCTCCACATAAGTTATCATAAGGTAGAGAAGTTTCTCTCTTCCCTCTTGATACCGACCATGTCTTCAAGAATTCTCGCTTCAAGACCATCTCTGAGCATTATGGGTCCGGTTCACAACATTGTGACGCAGAGCCAGAGGAAGAGCTCGTAATGCCTTTGCTTGATCTTGAGGAGGCCAATACGTACCGGGAAGCTTGTAATGAGATAAGGCTCCCAGACCTGGAATGTGGGTTCCGCCTCTGATTTGGTTTGACCGTATCGATGGCTGTCTGAGTATTATCAGTCCCAATAGTTTAGATTCTATTCGGCGCTTTTGTCGAATTTTGGATGCCGTGAAATTCCGTCTTCCGATAGCTGGAGAAGTTGCCAAGTTCTCACATGATGGCTACGTCACGTGTTATGACGCGTTCCTGACGTAATGTCACTTGTGGTTTCCCATACCGAATATCGTCGTGTGATTCTTTCATGGTCTTGGGCTATTGATAAGTCAGATGTATATGGCAGTTTGCAGCATCTCTTTGGAATTTTGGCGCTGAGTTACGAATGGGGTACAAGCCTTGATCGACCACCTTGAAGGCTTACTGAAGCCTGTGGGAGATTCGGGTATGGTTTGGTTGAGCCCTCGTCGTGACATGTCAATCATAACTGACTGTACGTCAAATAATCGTGCTTGGAAGAAGCATTTTTTCTATGTTTTTATGATGTTTTAATCGGGACTGGTCATTGGTGGCTTTTGAAACAATATCGCTGGGCGGCTTGTATTGAACTATGCTTTATTTAATCGAGGAGCTTAAATATGATTGCGTTCATTGTTATGTGTAGTGGAAAGATTACGAGTTGTCATCTCATATCTAACTCTTTTTTGTAGATCGTCCTATTTGTTTGCTCGTGTCGAAATGTTTCGAAAATTTGTGAGCGTTTAGATGTGAAAGAAGAGACATTCCTTTATGATCTATGTTGGGGTCAAAATCGGTACGACGGAATCAATAGCCAAAACATCCCGCAAAAAGATAAAAAAACGTTTTATAAAACTCGAGAAATTGTTTTATAAAACTTGAGAAATCGTTTTATAAATCCAAAAGAGATTTCCGAACAAAAGAAATCTGCGGAAAACTCGGAAGATCGTTATCTCGGAAGAACGAAACAAACGTCGATTACGCGATAGTCCGAGTTAAGCACAAAACCGCGAAAAATAGAAACCACCGTAGAACGCGAGCTAGTCCCGGCACGACTAGCTCGCCGAGCGGCGAGCTGAGCCAGCTGGCTTAGTTCGTCGTTCGGCGAGCTAGAAGCTCCCCGGGTAGCTCCCTGAATGGCGAGCTGAACCGGTCCGGTTTAGCTCGCCGTAAGTCGAGTCGACCATCCTGAGCCTCGATCTCCCACGTCCCCGATTCAAGGCCTACGTCCTTCGACACGATCATGTTCCAAACCACGGTCGAAATGTCTTCTGTTTCGTCTCGATCTGTCCTATCGTCCGAGTTTTACGATAAAAACTGTAAAACTTTTTTTTCTCGAAACGAATTCGAGGAAATCGTATAAAACGGCAACGGTTAAACGAAACACCGAACATTGCCTAAACTATACGATTTATTCGAGATTTTTCATAAAAAATCGTAAATACGCGTTTTTAATAAAAAAAATGGCGAGTAAATCATAAAAACGGCAACGATTAACCGAGAAACGAACATAGCTAAACTTTATGATTAACTCGGGGAATTTACTAAAAACGGCATCGGATCAGGAAACGATCTCGTACAAAGTCGTAAAACGGATGTATCGCAAAACGGCTCGGAAGGTCCTAAAAACGTGATAAAAGCCCATCTCGCGACTTTAACAAAATCTAACCCGAAGATACGATAACGTTTTCACGATTGACCCGCAGAAGGATAAAAGTCAAGTTTGAAGGTAAATGGCAAGTTTCAAGAGAAATAGAAGATTTCCGCGGGAAAAAAGGGAAGATCGAGATAAATGGAAGATTCCCGATAAACTCGAATCTGGGCAAAATGGAAAGACTAAACCGCCTAGGAAGGGAGTATATAATCAAGAGGCATAAGGAAGAAGCAGAGACACGTTTTAAGAGCTTTCACCACCAAACTTAGCATTTAGGAATATTTCCGTTTTTTTTTATCGGTCTTAGACTACTAGAGTTATGGATTTCGTCGACGGCTCATGCTGCTAAGGCCACTCTCGTTGTAACCGTTCTTACGCTGATTCGGAATAAAAACCTTCTTGCTCTCAATCTCATTCATTCTTACTTTAATTTTAAGTTCATCGTTTTCTTAATTATCGTTGTGCGGTTCTGCAGATAGTCGGGTCCTCTGAAAACTTAGGGTTTACTCAAGGTTTCCTTATTTACGATTCATTGACAGTAGGTGAATTTCGGTTCCCACAGTTTGACGCTAGAAGGAGGGGGGGGGTCGGATTTATCTTACACCGAAGCCGCAACATGTCCAACGAAGAAACGATGACTGGTGACCAACAAACTCGCAACGAACGCGACAACGTTGATAAAACACCACCACCACAACGAACGTGACAACGTTGGAAGAGCAGGAAAGCTCATTGGTTCGCTCGCAAAACGGGTCGAAACCCTAACTGCGACAACCAAAGCAATTCGCCCCCGCGAAACCACTAAGATCCGCGGAAGGAGGCTCAATTTCGCGTCTCCTATGGATCGCCCCAGAACCGAGCAGGGTAACTTAACAGAGAAAGATTCCGGAAAAGATAACCCTGACGCGACGCTAAACGAATCGGAAAAATATCCTACTCGCGAACAGGAGACCGAGGGAGACGGCATCGAAGGGGTTAACCTGGAAACGAGCGACCAAGCCGACTCGTCAGACGAGGACGTTGATGTCCATCCTAGGAGGAGAAAAACCTGCAGCCCTCCGCTGGAGTCTTCTCCCGAGCGTTCTCTTACTGGAGACGAGGAGGAGCTTTACTTTGCGCGATACGCAAAAACTGCCAAGGAGCGATCTCCGGTTACTCGCAGCAAACGCCGACGAGGTCAGTAAACTGCTGGCGACCTGACCGAGATTCGCGATCTCCGCGAGTACATCACTAAAATGGCCGCAGCGGTAAAAGCGGTGAAATCTCAGATTCATCAAGCTACCAGCGCCGCACCCGAAATCGATCGGCTACTATACGAATCTTGAAAAACGTCCTTCACGGCTCGCATCACCGAGGTCAAGCTGCCCGATCCCGGGAAACTTAAGGTGCCAACTTACGACGGGACATCTGATCCCAAAGCGCACCTGCAGGCTTTCCAGATCACCATGGGCCGAGCCAAACTTAAGGATCACGAAAAGGACGCAGGCTACTGCCGTTTTTTCGTCGAAACCCTAGAAGGAGCAGCGCTCGAGTGGTTCTCCAAACTTAGGTGGAATTCGATCGGAAGTTTCCGCCGACTCGCTTCCGAATTCCTGAAGCAGTACTCGATGTTCATCAATCCGGAAACTTCCGACGCTGATATCTGGAGCTTGTCACAGAAGGAGGACGAATCCCTCCGCGATTTCATGAGCAGATTCAAACTCGTCATGGCTAGGGTTAGCGGAATTAGCGACAAAGCCGCCATTGACGCGCTCAGGAAATAGCTCTGGTTCAAGTCGAAGTTCCAAAAATGGATAACTCTCGAAAAACGCGGACAATCCCGGACACGCTTCACAAGGCTACCGATTATATAACCATCGAGGAGGAGACTAAAGTCATGTCTGAAAAGCATAAGCCGACGAAAGCATCCGCAAAGGATATCGCATCCGAGCAGAAGCAGAAAAAGAAAAACTCTCGTAACGAAAAGTTCGTCCATCACAAGGGGCAGGATCTCCAAGGAGCGCACAACTATGCCATTAACTCTAGATCGGAACAAGGGCGAACTACGGGTAACACGTGGACGAGAAATTTGAACTACGATGAGAATTCTTTCTGCGACCTCCACCAAACTCGTGGACATTCCACCGTGAACTGCAAAGTTCTCAGCGCCAGGCTTGCCGCAAAACTGATCGCGGAAGAACTCTCCGATATATCCAGCGTCAAGGACCTCATCCGCGATTCGGACCGCCTCCCGAAAAACGTGATCATGGGCACGCCTTGGATAAATTCCATGAAGGCGGTTCTGTCGACGTATCACTAAGGCATCAAATTCCCGACTCCTACGGAAGTCGCAGCAATCTGGGGATGCCAAAGACAATCGCGATCCTGCTTCCTAGCCGAACATAAGCTGAGGCAATTGGCGGTCGCAATTGTGAATCCAAAACGGGAAAAGGTCACGCCACCGCCCGTGGAAGACGACCTAAAACAAGCAACGGTCGAGAAACAACAAGTTTCCGCACCCATTGCTTCTACCCAACCGGAGGAGACAAACCCGGACAAAAACATCGATCCAGCGACTGAAGTGATCGAAAAGTCTGCGACAGCCGAGTAAGCATACTCGCACCAACAATCAGAACTACGAGATGGCTTGATTTCCGAAAGGAATACGTAGGCAGCTCGCCTAAAGACGAGTTCAGCTATCTCCCTTTCCAAAACGGGGGGGGGGGGGGAGTGGGTGCGTATACGAGTATTCATATACTCCCAAATTTTTAAAACATTCGCTTTGTAATCGAAAAAATTTAGAAACTTTTTTAATAAAGGCAAAGTCCAAACATCCGGAAATATTTCCACAGTAACAATTACTTAATCTTCTCTACAAAAACGTGTACACCAAATACTTTCAGAGAAGATTGGTGAGACGTCGCCTAAATTCTCGAGAAAAATATTTTACTAAGTCCGTCCGCGACTATAAAAACACAAACGCTCGGCGGTTGGCCTCGTCGAGCACGTTAGCCGTCATAAACAAACCCATCGACCCACTGGTCCACATACATCCGACTAGGATAAAATAGCGCGCTATAAAAGAAATCCAAATTTTTGGTCAGCAGTTCCGGGAAATTTAGAAATTGTTTCCGGTGAGATGATCGATTCCAACCATACGAATCGTATAAGCTGAGAACCTATCGCGGATTCTAAATCGGTATGGAATCAGGTTAAAATCGCAACAGGCAAAATGAAAGCCGACTAGTCATCGCATAGCCCCAATCCGAAAGTAAACCTAGGTCTTGCCCTAAACCCAGCACACTGGTCTCTAACTTCTCAAGGCATGAATCGAGATCCTAAAGGCATGTCTCTTCGCCCACATCTAAACACTCGCGAAAACCAAAACATTCTGAGTTAACGAACCGGACGATTTACACCAAGAGTTAGATGCGAGACGACAACTCGTATTCTTCCCTCTACATCTAAAACAAAACACAAATTTCATACTTAGAAAATACTCTTTTTTATAAACGCCGCTCAGCGGCAGGGATTCAAAGCCACTAACGGCCAGTCCCGGAAAAACAACGACAAATCGTAAAAGCAATAAACATGACACATTGAAATCATCAAATACAGACGTCGAGCCCTGGCCAATGTTAGCATCGAACAACGTTTGATCAACTTCGCCGCCCGCATACGAAATCTCAGGCCCGACCTCAGTTGAATCCGGCGACGCCACGATGGGGTTCCACTGATCCCACATGCGCGCCCTAAGATCAAAAAGTTCGGGTTGCATGTCTCTCCTCTGATCCAGGCGCTCCCTCTGCGCAGAATATTCTTCGATATACGAATACCCTTCGTTCTGAGTAAGAGACAACCCATGAACAACACCGCGACATTCGCGATAATCACCGTTCGCCTGTTGAGCAACTTCAGTGTTCGAATAACCAGTTGCAAATCGCTCACGACAGGCCTTCATCTCCTCAGCGATCTCCCTTTTGCATGCACGGCGAGCGCGACGAATTCTTTGGTCGGAAAGCTCCCTGGCACGGCAAGAGCTAACCGCACAATCGTCCCTCACGCGAGCTATCTCCCTCTCAACCATTTCTTCAGCTTGGTTGGCCTCAACCTCCGCCCGAAGGCGAGCAACTTCTTTTTCGGCCATATCTGCTCGAAACTCGGCAAGACGAGTTCGGCATTATGGTTATCTAGGGCCCCGCTCATGGCAAGGAAACCCTGCCAAAGAAAAGGGATAAGCGAGATCGTCCGATAATAAAATCGCTCAAAAAAAAAAGAAACAAACACAAACCTCGTTAGCTTGCTCAGACCCTCTAGCAAACTCCGGAACTTGATCAGGATCGCTGCCCGGAAAATTGGAGGTCGACGATCCGTCCGCATTCGTCCAAACACCTTCTTCCGCTTGGCTGTCGAGGAAGTCCTTGAGAATCTTTTCGGGAGAGGCCGTACGGTCGGATGCGTCATCTTCAACAACCAAGTGTTTATCCTTCCGAGATCTCGACTTGCCCCTCCTCATCAAAGGTATGTACGGGATAAATTCTCCTATGAACGGATCCTCTTCATGAATTGGAGAATCCGCAGAAAGCTGAGATCGAAAGAGAGCAACCGCACGGCGAACGCGCTGCGGATAGAAATTACCCCAGCAAACATCCCCGCGTTGAAGTAAGGAAACAACAGTCGGAATATCCTCCGGAAACGAAGGTAAAGGGTTGGTCTCTACGAAAAACAAAATCGAAAAAGTAAAAATAAAAAGAAGGGGGCAATTCGTATGCATTCAAATCGTGTACCTTTCCGACCCCACGTGGCCGTGAAGTAGGGGATGCAGTCCTCCTCGACCAACGCATTGTCTATACGAACAGAGAAGAAATTTTTCTTCCAAGAAGAATAATTCGACGAGCAACCAGTAACAATTTCCGTACGGGGGAATAAATTGATCCTTTTCGTCTTCTCATCAGGTCTCAGTAAACCCTCGAGGTGGTCAATGCTGAGGGTCACTCCCCACTCGTAGCTCAGCGTCAAGAGACCAACGAGTTGTTTTAAGCTTCGTGGAGTCAACTGACTGATCGATAATCCCAGCCTATGAAGATATCGAACGATGATCTCTGGGATCGGAAACCATAAGTGACATTGCCACAAAAATGTGTTGTAGCACGTAAAAAAGCCATCAGGCGCAGCCTTGTCACCCTCCCCGGCAAGCGGGAGGCGAAACTCGACAGCTTCTGGGACCCGGCAAAACTCCCGAATGGATTCAATACTATTAGGAGGAGCTGAACTCGGGCATCCGGAAGCTCGATTGGCATCCGACAAAGCTGGAACCCAGGTCCCAGGTCTAGCGGACCCCGACTCGTCCTCTAGCGTCCAATACGCCCCGCGGTCTCTTGGATCGATCGATGGAAATGAGTACTCCTCTTTCAGAGCCGTAACTCGAGGTTGTGAGCTCGTTCCCTCAGAGCTGCGACAATCGGAACCGGTTGAGGAACAAGTTCTCCTTTTTGAAAACATTCTTGATAACTTTGAGAAACAAATTCAAAGGAAGTAGAGAGAAAATTTCTTGGATAAGTTATGGAGAATGAAGTAAAGAATTCAAAAATTTACTCCATATACTTATAGGAAAAATTTTACTATTCACCTTTGGACTTTTGGCCATTAAAGTTCCGCCTAATTCTACCAAACTTGCCGAACAATTTCGATCCTCTCGCAAGAACTCCCCGATTCTTACGAGCAGGGGGCTAACTATTGGGGTCAAAATTGGTACGACGAAATCAATAGCCAAAACTTCCCGCAAAAAGATAAAAATATGTTTTATAAATCTCGAGAAATCGTTTTTTAAAACTCGAGAAATCATCTTATAAATCCAAAAGAATTTTCTGAACAAAGGAAATCCGCGGAAAACTCAGAAGATCGTTATCTCGGAAGAACGAAATAAACGTCGGTTACGCGATCGTCTGAGTTAAGCACAAAACCGCGAAAAACCGAAACCGCAATAGAACGTGAGCTAGTCCCGTCACGACTAGCTCACCGAACGGCGAGCTAGAAGCTCCCTGGGTAGCTCGCCGAACGGCGAGCTCAACCCATCCGGTTCGGCTCACCGTACGTCAAGCCGACCATCCCGAGCCTCGATCTCCCACGTCTCTGATTCAAGGCATACGTCCTTCGACACAATCATGTTTTGAACCACGGTCGAAATGTCTCATGTTTCGTCTCGATCCGTCCTATCGTCCGAGTTTTACGATAAAAATTGTAAAACTTTGTTTTCTCGAAAAGAACTCGAGGAAATCATATAAAACGGCAACAGTTAAACGAAACACCGAACATTGCCTAAACTATACGATTTATTCGAGATTTTTCATAAAAAAAATTGTAAAAACGCATTTTTAATAATAAAAAAACGTCGAGTGAATCGTAAAAACGGCAACGATTAACCGAAAAACGAACATAGCTAAACTTTACGATTAACTCGGGGAATTTACTAAAAACGGCATCGGATCAGGAAACGATATCGTACAAAGTCGTAAAACGGATTTATAACAAAATGGCTTGGAAGGTCCTAAAAATGTGATAAAAGCCCATCTCACGACTTTAACGAAATCTAACCTGAAGATACGATAACGTTTTCACGATTCACCCGCAGAAGGATAAAAGTCAAGTTTGAAGGTAAATGGCAAGTTTCAAGAGAAATAGAAGATTTCCGCGGGAAAAAAGGGAAGATCGAGATAAATGGAAGATTCCCGATAAACTCGAATCTGGGCAAAATTGAAAGACTAAACTGCCTAGGAAGGGAGTATATAAGCAAGAGGCATAGGGCAGAAGCAAAGACATGTTTTCAGAGCTTTCACCACCAAACTTAGCATTTAGGAATATTTCCGTTTTGTTATCGAGCTGCGTCTCAACTAGGGTTTTCGGTCTTAGACTACTAGAGTGTTGGAGAGGGATTGAACACCCTTCCACAAGGCCCATCGAATAACAGACTTCAGCCCATCTATGGCCGGTTCGATTGGAGCTCGATTGAAATAAGAAACTGAACCGAAAGTCCCAAACGAGCGGTTCACTTCGATAGCCGGTCGACTAGCCCGATCGAACCTACTTTTGTGAATTATCACCGGCCCAGAAGCCCATCAAGCACGAGGCCGTTCTTGGCCCTTTCGAGCTAACTTTAGGACGAACGAAGACGAAAATGAACGGAGTAGTATAAAAAGACATCAGAGGTGAAAGAGAAGAGGATCCGCAAATAGACACAAGAATACTGACGGCAAGATCTAGGGTTTAACGACTGATCGATCTCCCTTGTATTCTCGTCGGAGCCTCCTTAAGAACTCCAATCTTCCCGTTTTCTCAGAACCTCTTTGTAATCACTTTCGCCATCACATATTGATGAATAAAACGTCTTCTTAAGTCCCACAAATCGAGTTTAGTTTCTTTGTTTATCGATCGAACAAACTCAGATTCAACATTTGGCGCCCACCGTGGGGCCTTACGAAGTAGCGTTAACAAAATCAGTATGCCTCCCGACGACTCTCAAACCGACGATGCACCGGCACATAGACCGGTCGCCGCGACTCCGGCGGCCGACGATATGATGCAGCGCATCATGAACCACCTTCAACGGCAAGAGGAAACCAACAGAGTCATGAACGAGCGATTTGAGATTTCACCGCTTTTACCTCTGCAGCAGTTTTCGTGATGTAATCGCAGAGATCATGAATCTCAGTTAGCCCCCCGGCAGTTTTCCGACCTCATCGGCATTTACTGCGATTGATATGAGATTTCTCCTCGGCTATCTTCGCATGTTCCATGCAGTAGATGTCTTCTTCGTCCTCTGTGAGAGGGTGTTCAGGAGAATATTTGTGCCGAGTGTCACGATCTTTCTTCCTTCTTGGATGGACGTCAGCGTCCTCCTCGGATGGATCGGAGTGGTCGCTTGTTTACAGATTAACCCGCTCGATACCATCGTCCTCGGCCTCCTATTCACGAAAAGAAGGGTTTTCCAAGTCCCTTTGTGCCGCGTCAGGGTTATCTTTTTTAGATGCTTGTCCCGTTAGATTACCTTGTGTGATTCTAGGATGATCCAAAGGAGTTGTGAAATCAAGTCTTCATCAGAGAAGCCTAGTAGGTCTGCGGAGGCGGAAAGCCTTGGTCTTCGCGGTTAGGGTTTCAACCTGTTTAGCGTGAGATCCGATCAGCTTGTCCTGCTCGTCCGACTTCTTTTGGAAGGCGGTGAGCACCTCCTGGAACGCTGCAGTGTTTGCGTCGGCGTTAACTGCGGATGCGTTCTCTTGTGGAGAGTCGGTAATGTTGTCGAGAGAGATTAGAAAAGAAACCAGAATAAGACTACTTGTTTACTCAGATACCTGCTGGAGTAAGAGTCCACGTGACCTTTGATCGATACTCCCAAGGTAAACTCTGCATTGGATGTGTAACAAATGAGGTCAGTATAGGGGTGAGTCAAAATAGTATTTGCTAAGTTGTTGACTAGGTGAATTTGGTTGCTAGACTAGACTAGGAGACTGTATAATGTGCTTCTGAAATTAGGACTTCTTAGATGTGGATTGCAATATTGTAGAGGTGATGATTCTAAGTTCTAATATTCTGTGAGTCCTTGCTATTTTCAAACCTCTTTCAGGGCATCTCTAACCCCACTCTATTTTTCAACACTAAAATAGAGTTTAGAGTAAATTTGCTCCAGTGGTATTCTATTTTTCATTCTATAATAGAGTAAAAAATAGGTTTACTCCAAATATAGAGTAAATTGTTTTTTTTTCATCATTCTATTTTCAACTCTAAAATAGAGTTCAGTTGGAGAAAACAACCACCTCTATTTTAGTGTTACTCTATTTTTGAGAAAAAATAGTGTAAACTAATGGAGATGGTCTCACAGACACTGCATGTTTGTTTTGCTTGAGGATAAGCAAAAGGGTAAGTCTAGGGGAGTTGATATACCAAGGAATTTACCCACTTTTAGAAAGTATATAAGTGTTTTAATATCTAACTATTGATCAAAAATATATATACATATATATATTTAACTATTATGTTTTAGAGTTTATTTATCATATTTATAGGTTCATGAGTGATTTGGAAGAAAGTGATGATTTTGGAGCATTTTGGAGATAAAAAGAGAATTCACCCGAGCTGACCATCGAGCAGACCAGATCGACGATCAGAGAGAATAAATGATCGATGTACAACCTGTCCCAGCTATCCACAGCGAAGCGCGCAGAAACCCAATTTGGTTCCAGCTGACGTAAAGCCCAAGACTTCACTAAATTACAAGATTGCCCTTGACAAGTTTTTACCTAATATTTATAGCTTTGCCAATTTTGGAGGCAAAGGGTGCTTTCTTGTTATCTAGTTTTCATACCTAAATATTTAGTAGAGTTGGAGAGAAGATCCAAGACGCCTTTGCATTATTACTATATTTATCTATCTATGTTGTTTTCTTTTTACCTTGTTGTTATTAAGTGCTTAGCTATGTCTGAATAGTTATCTTGTTAGTTTTAGGGTTTAAATAGGTTATGAACGAGTAGCCCCAACTATATAATTGTTAAGTTGTGATATTCATCAATAGGATGCTTTTAATTCTTGTGTTCTAAAGTAGCTAACTAGAACCCTGAACTTAGGATCATTAGACACAAGCGATAGCTTAGTCTTTTATCTGAATAAATCCTCACTGAACTAGGATTGCTAGAAACAAGTGATAACTGATTTAGGAACCCTAGTGAGTACTTTATCAACCCGTGCGCAAATCTTATTAGAAGCATGTCGATTGATATTCCTATAGAATAATTGAACGGCATTATGAAAGGTGTATCGATCGCTATTCCTATAGAATTGTCGATCGACACTTTCTAATTGACCAACAGACGATAGTTGAGATCATTAGGTCTAGACAATAGACGAATCTAATTATGCGATAGCTGATCGATTTGTTCGCTAAGTTGAGATTTATAATATCATGCAACAACTGTTTAGCCTCTATATCTCTATAATCATGATTTCCAGAATAGAAACCGTAAGTCTAGCTATTTCTCATCTTGTTACAAAACCTCAATCAAACCAACCGAATAACTACCTTGTTCAACCTTTCAATTTACTTTTAAACATAATCAAACTAGCTTAATCATTTTGATTAGATCTTTTGTGTGTCTTAGCTCTCTGTAGATTTGATCCCTAAGTGGTACAAGTGAACCTCTTATTTGAGAGAGTAATTCACACCTTAGGATAATTTAAGTGATATCATAAGGTCATAATCCACACCGACCATGCTACCTTCAAGTATCTCCTCTCGAATAAAGACACAAAACCAAGGTTATTGCGATTGATTCTCTTGCTACAAGAGTTTGATCTTGGAATAAAAGACAAGAAGGTGATTGAAAATGGGGTTGCTGACCATATATCTAGACTGCTAGTGGAAGAAGAGTTTCCTTTGGATGATAGTCTCCCTGAGGAAAACGTCTATGCAGTTAGCATCCAATACAATGATGGAAATGCGCCAGTCAAGAATGAGAATTTTTCCAAGATGCCATTTTTTTGGAGGAATCGCAAACTTCATAGCTGCAGATTAGGAACCTGGTGAGTTTGTTGGGTAGAAAAAGAAGAAGTTTCTAAAAGATGTTAGACAATACTTCTGGGATGAGCATTATTTGTATAAGCATTGTGCTGACAATGTTTTCCGTCGATGTGTAGCGGAGGAATAAATTCTTGGAATTCTCTTCCATTGTCATGGTTCGAATTATGCTGGAGATTTTGCTGCAAGCCAGACTGTGTCAAAGGTTCGGCAGGCTGGTTTTTGGTGGCTGACAATGTTCAAAGATGCCACTATTTTGTCTCTAAGTGTGATGCGTGTCAGAGGCAGGAGAATAACAGCAAGAGAAATGAAATGCCTTAGAAATTTATCCTGCAAATTGAGGTGTTCGACGTGTGGTATATCAATTTCATGGATCCATTTCCATCTTCCTATGGAAATGAGTACATTCTCATTGTTGTGGACTATGTCTCTAAATGGGTGGAAGCAATGGCTAGTCAAACGAATGATGCAGAAAAAAACAATTTAAAAAAAAACTCTTTTAATATATCTTTAAAATAAAAGAAATATTGTTACATTATATTATATTTTATTTTGTTTTCAAAATAAAAATAAATAAATAAATAAACAGTATAATTGATTAGTATTAATTTTTTTTTCAATATTTAAAATTTTTCAAAGGATTTATGATTTACCCAATGGTTTAGGGTTTAGGATTAGGGTTTAGTGTTTTAGTGTTATAATATTTTTTTAAAAGAATTTTTTCTATTTTTGTAAATATAATTATTTTGTATTTATTTTTTTGTATTTTTTTAAAAAAAAACATAATATAATTTAACAAGATTTTTTTTTTTAAATATATCAAATATACCATAGGGGTGAACACAAGAATAACTCTTATTTTTGGTCATTTTATGTTTAATTATTGCATTCAGATGTCATTAGGATTTGTATATGCATTTTGCATTTACAGGCTGTAGAATGCACAATCATAAGTTTTAGGGCAAAGCAAGGACTAAACTGTATCAAACGAAAGTTCTGGGGCAAAAGTCGAAGAGGACAAAACTACAGGGACTAATTGTGACAATTCGCAGAAGTTGGATCTGCAGCGACGAAGAACTCAAGACGCTCGCTGGAGAGGAACCAACCTGCTCGATCTGGTCCGCTCGGATCAACCCTAGATCTTTTGAACCGAATTGATCAAAGTGACCGATGGACTCAAACCTGGCTGCTCGTTTCAGTGCTCCCGGTTTGAACCTCGCCCCCGATTAAAACGAAGCGCACAATCTGTGCAACCTGAGATCGTCGATCTGATGTTCTCGGCCCAAGCTTCAACCCTCCGCTCCGAACTTGACGAATCGACCGATTGAAAGAAACTAAGCTCACTCGATGTGAAGCTCTCGGCCCTCCTGCAATTTATGAGCACAAATGATTACTTGGACGGAGAAGCATCGAAGCTCCGGCGACTCCGCAAGGCTCAAGACGACGAGCACTTGTTCAAGCTTCGGCGTCTCGCGTGCAGTCATGACGTCGACGAGATCTGAGCTCGAGCTCATAATGGAGTCACGAAGAAGAAGACTATTGTTTTTAGTGGTTTAGAGGATTTGTGAGACAAGTAAAGAGATTAGAGAAAGATTAAAGAAGAATCAAAGAGATTAAGAGAGATTTAAGAGAGATTATAAATCAGATTCAATAGTAACTTAGAGAGACAATGAAACTCAAAAGATTGCTTAACATTAATAATGACAGGTTACATGGTTTATATAAGACTGAGCATAAGGGTTTTCGTATACAAGAAGTCATAAAGAGGTTTCTCAAGCATGTGAAGTCAAGGGAGAGTGGCGCGCCTATTTCAAATGAATGGTGGAGAGTCTTCACACGCAAGATGCTAATCTTGACCGGATCCCTTTCCGGTCTATAAAGGTAAAGCCTCCTTCTCTTATCCATAAACGGTCACTACTATTCCTTGCATATCCGAACACTAGTCATTCCTTCTTTCCCAACCAGAGCCTTCCACTCTTCTTACTTGCTGATCACTAGGGAAAACGTAATTTCTCGGTTTTGGCGGGAAAACGTAATTTCTCGGTTTTGCCGGGAAAAGGTAATTTCTCGGTTTTGCCAGGAAAATGTAATTTCTCGGTTTTGCCGGGAAAATATAATTTCTCGGTTTTGTCGGGAAAAGGTAATTTCTCGGTTTTGGCGGGAAAACGTAATTTTTCGGTTTTAGTGGGAAAATGTAATTTTAATTGAAACAGAAAATTAGAATAAAAAGTCAACAAGAGTTTTAATGGGTCTAAATGGGTCTAAATGGGTTAGAGTAAAATAACTACATTGAAATGGGTAGCCCTAATAGACCTATTTTTAAATGGGTCTAAATGGATATGGTTTTAAATGGGGTGGGTCTTAAATGGGGTGGGTTTAAATGGGGTGGGTTTTACCATATTAACATCCCTACTGATCACTCTTTACCTTCTTTACCACAAAAACTTTCATTTTCACCGTGGTAACTCTAGTGTACGGATACTTCTTGTCCGTACACACGATCATAACCCTTCTTCTCTTCTCTAAGTGTAAACCTCTCATCTCATATTTATTTCATAACTCAACACTCCCCCTCAAGCTAGACCATGTGAAACAAGTCTAGCTTGGAAGTGCAATGAGGTCTTCCTCATTAAAAACCTTACCAAGGAAAACCCTTGAGTCCTTAGGGATAAAACCTTGATAAGTGTGAGGGATAAAACTCACTTCCTAATTTAGGTTAGGTTAAGATTGGAGAAAAGATAACGTGGGCTGAATCATGTTAGAACTTAGAGAATGAATTATGATTGTATTGAATGTTTTTGACGAAGAATGATTACAAAGATGATTAATAAGATGATTCTGATGATTACAAAGTATTATGGGAATGATTTGTGAGCAATAATGTGTGTAAAAATGGTAGTAAATGAATGAATCCCTTTCTCTTCGTTCCTTCCTCCTTTAAATAGCCTCAGGTCACGCGTAACTTCTCCTGATTAGTCTCCGAGATTCTCTCCGTAAACTGAGGGATTCGTAACAGCTTCCTTTTGACCGAATCGTGCGTCTCTATCTTTGTTTCCTAGGCTGTTTTATTAGGTTCATACGAAAGAAGCCGGACCTCTTCTCCGTGACCTCTTTCTCGTGACCTCTTTCTCGTGACCTACCTGGGAATAGCTTCCGTCCTTAGGTGAGTTGTATTCTTCCTCGAGATGATAACCCATGTGCGGCCCATTATTAGACTTGGCTCAACTGGTTTGCTAACTTCAGCCGACGGGCCATATTTGGGCCCAACAGTTGCCCCTAGCTTTCGAGATAAGATGCTTTTCTCGGGAGCTAAACCTAGCCGCCGAATCTTTAATTTTTGTTAAGATAATGATTACTCGCGATCTTCTCTCGAGGATATCTTTTACTCGATCTGACGGATATAATTATATCTAACGAAATCAACGACTCAGATTAAAAGAATTTCGAAATGATTATTCTCCGATTTTCGAGGCTTCGACGAGATATAAAGCTGTTCACATTAATTCCAACTTCCCCACTCTCTCCACATCTCGATTCAGTTTCCCCAGGTAACTTCTTCTGGTTCTTTCTTTTTATTTTACTTCTTCTTTTGCAGTTTTTTATTTCTTTCTTGTTAAGCCTTCGAATTACTTCTCTCGAAACTGTTGTCTCCAGAGGTTTCGATTTATTTAGCTCGATCTTTCTTTTTCCCTTTTTATCTCTTTTCAATTTCCTTCATCGTTTTCGCTATGACCCGACCAAAGGAAGGTTCCGGAGAGACGGGAATCTCTGCTTCAGGTGCTCAGCTTATGAAGGTGAAACAAGAAGTTGGTGAATCCATGAGGAGGACCGAGAGGAAGAAGAGGGCTAAGGACTCGATAGCCCNCGATCTTTCTTTTTCCCTTTTTATCTCTTTTCAATTTCCTTCATCGTTTTCGCTATGACCCGACCAAAGGAAGGTTCCGGAGAGACGGGAATCTCTGCTTCAGGTGCTCAGCTTATGAAGGTGAAACAAGAAGTTGGTGAATCCATGAGGAGGACCGAGAGGAAGAAGAGGGCTAAGGACTCGATAGCCCAAAGAGTTTTCAAGCGGACAAAAAAGACCGGAGGCTCCAGTGGGAGCGCACCTTCCGGGTCTCATCTGTCTTCTGTTCTGAGAAGCCAAGAGGTTGTGAACCTTATGGTTCAAGCCCAAGGTCAGAAAGAGTTGGCCAGAGCTTGTAAACCCGAGGAGACTCCCGAGATGGCTCCGGAGGGTTGGTTTTGTGTTCACGAGAACTATATTTCCAAGAGCCATCTCAGGTTTCCCCTTCCAGACCTCCTGTTAGACCTCCTAGATCATTATCGACTAGCCCTTTCCCAACTTTGCCCCTCAGTCATTCGAGTGATAAACGGTTTTATCACTAGATCCAAAGAAAAGGGAGTTGCTACTGAGTTAAGCTCCTTAATGAGCCTGTTTTCGATAAAGGAGAGTGCTTCCAAGGATGGTGGCAGTGGGACCTATTACCTTGCTTGTCGTCCCAGGTTGGGTATTTTCAAATTTTCCAGTAGTGACGATGACTGGAGAAGGAAGTACTTTTACGTCAAAATCGATCCTTTGACGGTCCCGGCGGGTCGTACCCTTAGGGCTTTTTGGTCTGATGCGTCTGGTTAGGATCTGTTAGGAATGTGTTTGTTGATTTCTCACCGGTTATAGTCTAACGGGCGTTCGTTTATATTTGCAGATATCGAAGATCCTGCTGAGCTCCTGAACAAGCTTACCAGAGCTCTTTTTCGAAAACTGCAGCAGACTCCTTGTACTTGGGCGTCATACACCACTTCTCGAATCGGATCAGCTAGGTTTCCAGACCGATATCACGCTTCCTTCTTAAATCCTGTACCGGTTACAAACTTAGAAGGTAATATATTTGTTCTTATGTCTTTGACGTATATGAGTTCGCTTTAGGATAGTTGAATGCTAAAGTGAATTTGGTAATACAGTTTCCGAAGGTAATTCGGTGGTATCGATTTCGACTGAAGCTAGTACTTCTGGAACCGAAAAGACCAAATCAGCCAAGATGCCTCTCCAACCGTCATTCCGATCTAGGGGTAGACCCGCGAAAGCAGCCAGTACCTCGCGAGGAAGTGAGAAAAATCAGGGAGGTTCTTTCCTCAGCTCTGTGAAGGAGGTCCTTGATGATGGAGCTTCAGCTCCAGTTAAGGATGCTGATTTTATGGAAACCGAGGGAGCTCAGGAGGTAAATCCTCGCTCTGCAGTTCAGGTCACGGAAGTTGACCCTCAGGTGACTAAGGATCCTCCCGAGATGGAACCTCCTAGGAGTAAGAGGTTACGCGCTGATCAGGGTGATAGACCATCCAGGTCTTCCTCTTCTTCCTCGAGGGGAGGGACCGTTGGATGGAATTTCGCTCACTCGAAGCCTAGATCGATCCTTGACGATCTTTGGGGCTTAGCGACTCTGATGAGGCACATGAAGCAGACTGGATGTTCTCTTCCCCCGGTTAGCAATCTGACTAACAGAGACGAGTTTATTGAGATTGCCCATTATATGGGTCAGGTAAGGGTTTTAGCCTTCTTCTATCGTATTTCCTTAGGAGGATATTTATTTAGTTGTTTATCTTTTTGTAGTTGGCTGGAGCTGTTAACAAGGCTCAGCTAAAGTTCGAGGAGACGGTGAGTAACACGCCTAATGCTGAAGAGTTAGCCCAGGTTACCGAGATGGTTAAAGCTACCAAGGTTGAGCGTGATCAAGCCAGAGCTCAGGTCTCGAGACTCCAATCCGAAGTTGGGAGGTTGGCTTGAAGTCTGATACCCAACAAGGGAAGATCGAGAGTCTGGAAATTGATCTCAGGGTGAAGAATAGGAAGATTTCAGAGCTAGAGAGTGGTCGAAAGATTGCAGAGCAACACGTCCAAGATTTGATCGCGTCGTCTCAAGTCAGCCAGAAGAACAAAGAGGCTGAAGTTAAATTTGCTGTTAGGAGGGGAAAGAAGGAAGTCATCGATGCCTACAATAAGATCCTGATCTCTGTTAAAGAGAAGTTCTCCAGGAAGAAGGATGAGGTTGATCTCCAGATCTACGCTCAGGAGCTTCAAGCTAATACGGAGCTCTTGAAGGATTTGCTATCAAATGAGATTCAAAGCGCTGAAGAGGAGTATAATCGCTTGGTGTCTTTGATGCCGGAGGCTATCGCTGCTTATGAGAAAGCTCAGGTCTCTGATTTCTCGGTCAGCAAACTTCCTCTCCCTCAACTCTCGGCGAGCTCAGGTACTTTCGAGGTTAACATGTTTAATCCATCCTTTTCTGGAGAGTATGGTTCTAATTTAGGTTTGATGGGCCCTGACTTAGTCCCAGTTGATGTGGTTCCGGGGGGTGATGGCAAGGAGGTGGACGAAGACATCCCGGATGATGAGGCAATCGAAAGGGATCGCGTCATGTCCCCGATCCTGAGTATGATCGTCTGGACAGACCATGGTGCGAGGAGACGCGTCAGTCAGGTCACGAGACCTAAAGGCAAACATACCATGGTCTAGGAACATGGTTAAGGTCATCAGGGTGCTGAGACTTAGCCAGATAAAGAAGGAAAAGGAGTTAAAGGAGCTACACGAGTTAAGAGGTAGCTCAACAGAATGTTGGGACAGCTCGACCTAGCTCGGGGAAGCTTGGGTAAGCTCAGCCCAGCTCGGTTTAGATGCACACTCACTGGTCAGCTCAAATCAGCTGAACCGTCATGTTCTCATTCCTGGAACTTGACATAAGGCTTAGACGTTTGATATAAACCAATGGACTTAGAAAGATTGTACAAGATGAAGATATCAAGCTGTACGAAGTGTATCACAGCTGGGTGATGCGAGCAAGAAGCTCAACCAGCTGGACATAGCTCAGTTGGAGCTCAAGTAAAGTGTGCCGGCTCCCTAAGCTGGACTACTAGCTCACTCAGCTGGACCAGCTAGGGATCAGCTCATCTTATCTGGACTGAGTGTTTGGGTTTTGGGCCGTTGGGTCAAGTCTGGGGAGTTACCGGGCCGGTTGGTAGGCCAGGGCTGGCTATGGGCCGATGGGCTGTTGTGGTCGGGCCATGGGCTTGGTTAACTAGTTTGGGCTTAGGTCTGATGTGTCTAGAAGTGGATGGACGTGCCTAGATGTGTCTGCAAACTTCCAAGATCCAATAGATGCGATCTGGACCGTTGATTGTAATCGATGGCCAAGATTTAATCTGAAAAGATGCTTGGAAGAGATGTGTCCTTTTGGACATGGCCTTTGGTTTCCTATATATAGGAGGGCCGACCCGAGATCAGATGATTCAGTCTTAGAAAATGGACACACGTCCTAAAGAGATCCCCCAATGATAAACGAGGATCCATAGGGATGCCACTAAAGGGTGCCATCTAGGGATGCCACCAAAGGGTGCCATCCTGGGATGCCACCAGAGGGTGCCATCTAGGGATGCCACCAAAGGGTGCCATCTGGGGATGCGACCAAAGGGTGCAATCAGGGGATGCCACCAAAGGGTGCCATCAAGGGATGTCACCAAGAGGTGCCATCAAGGAGTGTCATCCAAAGGGTACGAGTTGCCAAGAGTCATGAGTTACCAAAGGTTGTGAGTTACCAAAAGATGCGAGTAACCAAAAGGTACGAGATACCAAGGGTTGCGAGTAGCAAATGGTACGAGGACCAAGAGGTACCATTGACCAAAGGTTACCATCGACCAAAGGGTGCATGTCACCAAACAGTTGCGAGTGTATCGTGACCTATGAGGTACGAGCGTATCGTGACCTAAGAGGTACGAGCGTATCGTGACCTAAGAGGTACGAGCGTATCGTGACCTAAGAGGTACGAACGTATCGTGACCTAAGAGGTACGAACGTATCGTGACCTAAAAGGTACGAGCGTATCATGACCTAAAAGGTACAAACGTATCCTGACCTAAGAGGTACGAACGTATCGTGACCTAAGAGGTACGAACGTATCGTGACCTAACAGTTACGAACATATATCGTGACATAAGAGGTATGAACGTATCGTGACCTAAGAGGTGCGAATGTATCGTGATCCAAGAGGTACGAACGTAACGAGATCCAAGAGGTACGTACATATCGTGACCTAAGAGGTACGGACGTATCGTGAACTAAGAGGTACGAATGTATCGTGATCCAAGAGGTACATACGTGTCGTGATCCAAGGGATGCGAACGTATCACAACCCAAGGGGTGTTAACGTATCGGGATTCAAGGGATGCGAACATGACGTGATACAAGGGATGCGAACGGGTCGTGACCGAAAGGGTGCGAATGGTTTGGGTCTGAAAGGGGTACGAATGGTTCAGGTCCGAAAGGGTGTAAATGGTTCGGGTCCGAAAGGGTGCGAATGGTTCGGGTCCGAAAGGGTGCGAATGGTTCGGGTCCAAAAGGGTGCGAATGGTTCGGGTCCGAATGGGTGTGAATGGTTCGGGTCTGAAAGGGTACGAATTGTTCGGGTCCGAAGAGGTGCGATCGATAAAAGGACACCACTTGCATTGTGTAGGGCGTGGACCCACATAGTGGCAATTGGTTGTTAGTTGAGTCAATGCTTGATATAAGGGGTGATGGTCTATCTTGAATAGTGTTGAGTTCATTAACCATAGGAAATGTTTTGAGGGTCAAACACTAATAAGATTGGGGTCATGGCTATATACCAAGATGACCGTGTATGATCTGATCATGGTTGAGAATAGACGATCTGATTCATAGATGATGGATCAAGGTGTTGGTTCTAACTTGATAAGAGATGCATTGGTTTAGAAGACAAAGCTGATCGGACTTGGTTGAATGTTGTTCCATGGCCGATCATGCAAGAGTGAAGACTCATCAGCACTGAGTCATGTGGGGTGGTTGGATGAGTGACTTAGGATCTGATGGGCATTGTCAGTCTAGTAGATGGACTTGATTTGATAAGCCGTTGAGGCAAAGGATGATGCATGAGCCGAGAAAGGCCAGATGCATATCATTAACCGTTTGAAGACTTCTCAAAGGTTACTTGGTCTGTGGGGATGGTTGGTTGAATGACTAAGTANCCGTTGAGGCAAAGGATGATGCATGAGCCGAGAAAGGCCAGATGCATATCATTAACCGTTTGAAGACTTCTCAAAGGTTACTTGGTCTGTGGGGATGGTTGGTTGAATGACTAAGTACTTTGGGGAGAGTTTGTACAGATATAAGAGAGCTGGACGAGTAGACGGGAAGCTGGGCAAAGCTACCTCGCAGCTCGATCAGCTGGATGAGAGTACATGGAAGCTCAGGTGAAGTGGTGCAATTTAGCTAGCTGGATGAGCTAGTTATGTCAGCTAGGAGGATGAGCTAGCTAAGTCAGCTAGAAGGAGGATGAGCTAGCTAAGACAGTTCAGTTGGACCGATGAGCTAACAAGCTCCGTGGATGTGGCAAAGGTATGATCTAGCAATGTTGCTTAGTTCTAGATAGAATGGTTAGGTGAATGGAACCTCGGATTTTGTATGACTTGGTTTGGGTTCAGCATTGACCTTGGAGCTATCTGGTAGTTGAGTATACTAACCAGTAGCTGAGGTGATGTGACCAGACAAGTGTTAGATTGGTTTTAGACCAATGGTTAATTTGATATTATTCCGCTGTGCATAAGTTGAAAGGATCTAAGCTAGGGAATGACTAAGGTAGTCTTGAGCTAGGATCTGAGTTAGCCCTCGCCTATGGGCGATGTTTTAAATAAAGGGCAAAATTTTTAGAGGTTCGGTCAAGGTATGGACCGAGCGACGTGAGGCATCGACCGCGGCCTAGTCGGCCGGATCGGGTCTTACAGATCGTGATGCTTCGAAGGCTTCTGGAGGTGGTGATCAAGAAGAATGAAGACCTGGTCTCCTTCCAGATTATTTTCTTGTTTCTAGGACGTTTGCCCTACGGGCCTTTACTTATGCTTTTGAAACTTTTAGCCTGAGGAGGCTTTTAAACCTTTGTGATGTTAGGATTTCTTTTGAACCGTTAATGGCATGAGGAGGCTTTTAAACCTCGTCTCGTTCCTTGGTTTAATTCTTTTGTTTCGAGTTATGTTTGGTCGTTTAACTCGTCGGATTTTGAGTTCCTTGACTGGACTAAATTTTTTTTAAAGATCCAACTCTTTTTAAGTAACCTTTGTGGCCATTAGGAACAACTTATCATGAATCTGAATTCCTTTGAATATTTTCAAGTCTTCGAAACTTCGTTAGAGTTTCTGAGTTTCTAGGCTCAGATTGGTTGGGGCCTAAGCTCTTTCGAGGGATTTTAGACCTCATGTTCGGACTCGTGGTGATCTGAATTTAGGTTCGGATCTGTTGCGATCTCTTTTTAGACAGTAAGATCTTAAGATCTCTGGTTCAGGTTCAGCGTGACCTGGACTTAGATAGTAGGATTTTAAGGCCTTAGGTTCAGGTTCAGCGTGACCTGGATTTAGATAGTAGGATTTTAAGACCTCAGGTTTAGGTTCATCGTGACCTGAATTTGTTTGAAGGATTTTAAGACCTTAGGTTCAGGTTCATCGTGACCTGGATTTAGATAGTAGGATTTTAAGACCTCGGGTTTAGGTTCATCGTGACCTGAATTTGTTTGAAGGATTTTAAGACCTTAGGTTCAGGTTCGTCGTGACCTGAATTTGTTTGAAGGATTTTAAGACCTTAGGTTCAGGTTCATCGTGACCTGGATTTAGTTAGTAGGATTTTAAGACCTCAGGTTTAGGTTCATCGTGACCTGAATTTGTTTGAAGGATTTTAAGACCTTAGGTTCAGGTTCATCGTGACCTGGATTTAGATAGTAGGATTTTAAGACCTCAGGTTTAGGTTCATCGTGACCTGAATTTGTTTGAAGGATTTTAAGACCTTAGGTTCAGGTTCATCGTGACCTGGATTTAGATAGTAGGATTTTAAGACCTCAGGTTCAGGTTCATCGTGACCTGAATTCGTTCGAAGGATACTCGATATATTTGAATGTAACTGTTTCATTGATAACTTTTATAGAATATACAATAGTCCTGGAACTAATGGCTTGGGCTGTGTGTTCTGGACACATGCCCCCTTTGAATGTAAAGATGAGTATGTTGAGATGAGATTGGGGCTGCACT
The DNA here is from genome assembly GCA_932364175.1 of Eruca vesicaria subsp. sativa. Lineage (NCBI taxonomy): Eukaryota > Viridiplantae > Streptophyta > Magnoliopsida > Brassicales > Brassicaceae > Eruca > Eruca vesicaria. The sequence goes on along the minus strand of CAKOAT010214043.1, from coordinate 199,490 downwards.
CATGACAGAGTTGCCTACATACCCAGTCAAGGGATCAAGCCAGACGTAGTTCAATGAATTTTTGGTACCTAATGGTAATATCTCTTGAGATTCATGGCATTCCATGATCGGATTTCGGGTACCCCGCTTCGTACATTCATGAGCCGGTAAACGCCTGGACGTATCACGTGGATGATTTGGTAGGGGCCCTCCCAATTGGTCCCTAGCTTTCCAGCGTTCGGCTCTTTGGTATGGTTAAAAACTTTCCTGAGTACCAGGTCACCTACAACGAATTGGCGGGACCTGACCTTAGAATTGTAATGTCGAGCCATTGCTTGTTGGTAATTTTGAATACAGAGCAAGGCTCGATCCCGTCGTTCCTCGATGAGGTCGAGGTGATCTGATAGGAGTTGATTGTTAGCTTCGGGATTTGTCGTGCAGAGCTCTCGGCGGAGGCTCCCTGTGACAGTTTTGGCTGGGACGACGGCTTCCATCCCGTAGGCTACGGAGAAGGGGGTTTCTTCCGTAGCTCTTCGCGGGGTGGTTCGGCATGCCCAGAGCACTTCGGGTAACCTTTCGGACCACGAGCTTTTGTCGATTCCAAGGCGTTTCTTGAGGTTTGCTAATACTGACTTATTAGCAGCCTCCGCCTGGCCGTTTCCTTGGGGGTATCGTGGTGTTGACATGGTGAGGCGAATTTTCCACTTGTCGCAGAAGTCTTTAAAGTCTTTAGATATGAACTGTGATCCGTTATCGGTTACGATTTCGTATGGGACACCGTGGCAGCAAATGATGTCTCTCCATACGAGTCGTTCGGTTTCGACTTTAGTTACCTGTTGGAAAGCCTCAGCTTCTATCCATTTCGTGAAGTAGTCTGTTAGGACTAGTAGGAAGCGAAGCTTCTGCCTTCCTGTTCCAGATACGACTAGTGGTCCTACGATATCCATGGACCATCTCATGAATGGGTATGGGGCGGATATCGAGGACAATTTCTCTGATGGCTGATGTATAAAAGGTGCGTGCCTCTGGCACCTGTCGCATGAGGACGAGTAGGTCTCGCAATCAGCGATAATGGTAGGCCAGAAATAGCCTTGCCNTTCCTGTTCCAGATACGACTAGTGGTCCTACGATATCCATGGACCATCTCATGAATGGGTATGGGGCGGATATCGAGGACAATTTCTCTGATGGCTGATGTATAAAAGGTGCGTGCCTCTGGCACCTGTCGCATGAGGACGAGTAGGTCTCGCAATCAGCGATAATGGTAGGCCAGAAATAGCCTTGCCTTTTGATTCGGATAGCTAAAGCTCTGCCACCGGAGTGGTTTCCGCAGGAGCCATCGTGCATTTCTTTCATGAGTTTGATGGCGTTGAGGCCGTGGACGCATCTTAGGTAAGGTCCCGATCACTTCGTTTATAAAGGATAGATTCCATTATGCAGTATCTTGCGCTTATTGCTTTAAGTTTTCGAGCTTCCCATTTATGGGGGGGGGGACCTTGCCCTCCGAAATATACTGCATGATTGGAATTCTCCAATCCTTTCTTCCTATGATTTTGTCGCGAAGGGAGGAGGGAGGTCCCAGCGCGGGATCAGGTTCTCGGGTGTTGTTGCGTTCGGAGGTCGTACCCCTGGGGATGTTCCTTCTGTTAGGTTCGTCTGAACCTAGGTCCGGAGGAACATCTCCAGGTGTGTTATTTATTTCCGGAGCTGGGATTGTGTCTCCGGTTGGAGTTTCGGGTTCAGGGGAATATCTTGTTCTGCGAGTGTTTACTCTTAGGACAAGTGAGCTTGAAGGCTGGACTATGCCCCCGGAGGTGTGTTTTCTGAATTTGCGGGCTTTTGTTTTTGGGAACCAGAATGTGGTTAGGACTTGGGTTGCTGCTAATTCGGAGCAGCTACCTTTCGTTTGCTCTTTCAGTTTGCTATCGATCTCAGCTTTGGTAGCTATGTCGATGCTTGGTTTTTCGATTCCTTCTACGGGTATGATTCGTTTTACTTGGGGATCCGACGTGGACGCTAATGCAGCTAACGCGTCTTCTGAGGAGTTCTCTCCCCGTGGGATTCTCGTTAGCTCGAATGTACTGAACTGTTTAGTGAGGCTTTGTACGACTTCAAGGTATGCCCCCATTCTTTCGTCCCTTGTTTCGTACTCGCCGTGGAACTGGCTAGCTACCAGCTGTGAGTCGCTGTAGGTGTTTAGCTCTCGGATTCCGAGGCTTAGGGCGAGTCTTAGCCCTGCGATTAGTGCTTCGTATTCGGCTTCGTTGTTTGAAGCGTTGAAGCCGAGCCTGTAGGATTGCTCGATGGTTTCTCCGGCTGACGAGGTCAGCCTTAGGCCAATTCCGGAGCCTTGTTTTGATGAGGCTCCGTCGACATACAGGCTCCATTCCGGAGCTTCGGCTCTCGGATCTAGCTGTTCGGATGATAGCTCAATGATGAAATCGGCGAGGACCTGAGCTTTTATGGCAGCTCGGGGTCTATATTCGATGTCATATTCGCTGAGCTCTATGGCCCATTTAGCCAATCGTCCTGATTGGCTAGGGCTATGCAGGATCGTGCGTATTGGCTGTGAGGTCATTACCACGATCGAGTGTGATTGGAAGTAAGGTCGTAGTTTTCTGGCGGCTGTCACGACTGCCAGAGCTAACTTTTTCATGGTAGGATATCTGGTTTCGGCGTCTATTAGGCTTTTGCTCGTGTAATAGACAGGTCTTTGCTCGTTTTGCTCCTCTCGTACTAGTACGCTGCTAACCGCCGCAGTTGACACGGCGAGGTATAGGTACAGGGGTTCTCCTGTTACTGGTTTGGATAGGATCGGAGGCTCGGAGAGGTAAGCGTTTAATTGTTTGAAGGCTTCCTCGTATTTCTCGTCCCATAGGAACTTCTTATTATTTTTTAGAAGTTTGTAAAATGGGAGGCATTTATCGGTGGACTTGGATATAAATCGGTTCATAGCGGCGATTCGTCCAGTCAGTCTTTGTACCTCCCTGGTTGTCTTAGGTGACGGCATTTCCAGGAAGGTCGCTATCTGTTTCGGGTTGGCTTCGATACCTCTCTCGGTTACGAGGTAGCCGAGGAATTCGCCCGAGGGCACTCCAAAGGTGCATTTTGCGGGGTTTAGTTTCATATCATATTTGTTGAGGATATCGAAGCATTCTTTTAGGTGGGAGATGTGGTTTTCCCCAGCTGAGGATTTAACCAGCATATCGTCAATGTATACCTCCATGGTTTTTCCGAGCTGTCCAGCGAACATTTTGTTCACAAGCCTCTGGTAGGTAGCTCCCGCGTTTTTTAGTCCGAATGGCATTACCTTGTAGCAGTAGGTCCAGCGCTCGGTTATAAATGCGGTTTTTTCTTGATCTTCAGGATTCATCATGATTTGATTATATCAAGAGAAGGCATCCATAAAGGACAGGAGCTGGTGGCCAGTTGTTGCCTCAACGAGGCGATCGATGTGAGGTAACGGGAAGCTGTCTTTAGGGCAGGCCTTGTTAAGGTCGGTGAAGTCTACACAGATTCTCCACTTCCCGTTTTTCTTTTTCACTACTACGGGGTTAGCTAGCCAATCGGGGTAGTGTACTTCACGGATGGACCCTGCTTTCGTGAGTCGATCTACTTCGTCGTTGACAGCTTGGGCTTTTTCGAGCCCTAGCTTACGGCGTTTTTGTTTGATCGGTTTGAAAGTAGGATCTACATTGAGCTTGTGAGTGGTGACGTTTGGGTCTATACCTCTCATGTCGCTGGTAGTCCATGCAAATGTTTTGACGTTGCTTTTCAGGAAGTCGATCAGTTCCTTTTCCGTTTCGAGAGGTAGTTCTGATCCGATGTTCACTTGTTTCTCGGGATCAGAGTCATCGATGCTAACTCGTTCGGTTAGGTTCTTAGGGGGACCTCGAATATTTTGTTGCATCTCTCGACCTTCGTGGATCTGTAATTGCTATTGAGGTGATTCCTTGAGGATTCCGAATCCTCCCAAGTAACAGATCCTGGAGATCTTCTGGCTACCTCGTACGGTGGTTATTCCATCCGGTATTGGAAATTTTACGCATTGGTGATAAGTGGAGGCTACTGCCTTCATCTTATGGATCCAAGGTCTTCCTAGGATCGCATGAAATGGAGAAGGCCTGTCGATGACTACAAAATTGGTCATTTTCATGATTCCTCCAGCTATGACCGGGAGCTTGATGGTTCCCAAGGAGGTAACTGTTTCTCCAGAGAAACCTACAAGGTTAGCTTTCTGACCGATAATTTCGTAGTCATCTATTTCCATCCCTTTCAGGGCATTATAGAAGATAAGATCGACCGAGCTTCCGGTATCAACCATCAGCTTAGGCACCTCGTAACCTGCTATGTTCAGGGTGACGATTAAGGCGTCATCGTGAGGTCTATCGAGATCTGACATCTCGTTCTCCCAGAAAGAGATCTTAGTATTGGTTTCGGGATTGGGAGGCTTAGATTGAGCTCTAGAAACAGCCTTCCGCACATGGCTCTTGATTGAATTAACTGAGTCTTGACATATATCGGAGCCTCCAAGGATATAATCCACTCTTGAGCTAGGGCTCGACTGAGGCGGAGGTTTGCTTAGGAGGGTCTCGATTTGCAGACTCTTCCCTTGGGGAAATTTCCCAAGAATCATGTCAACTCTTTTCTTGGGAGCTGGCGGTGGCGAGTCTGTTTCCTTCTCAGGTGATCTTTCGCGTTTCGGGGAGGTGTCCCTGGGACCTCTTTTCTGGTAAGGAGGTGGCTTTTTTAGTTCCACATCCTTTAGTTCGCCAGCTACAAATTTAGTTGCCAACTGTCGTTGGAGGTCCCAGCACTCCTCGGTCGAGTGCCCCTTTCGATCGTGATAAGAGCAGTGTTTGTTCTCATCGTAGCCTTTTTTCCAGGGAGTTTTGCTTGTCGCGGCGACAGGTTTTTCCTGTTGGGCTTCCTCGACAGTATATGAGTGTTCTCCCTGGGTCTGATGGTTCTGTGAGCTCCCTTTTCTAGAGGGTCCTTTTGCTTCCGAGGTTTCACCTTTCGGGTGATTCTGGGATTTCTTGTGGATTTTATCCAGTGCAGCTGTTTCTTCCTCCAAGGTAATATATCTCGAGCCTTTGTGAAGAGCATCATCGATAGTTGGAGGAGGGTTGAGTGTTAGCTCGGACCAGAATTCTGATTTATACCAGAGTCCTCTTCTAAGGGATTCGATGGCTACTTGGTCGTTGGGGTTCGAGAGCTTAGTTCTAACTGCTCTGAATTTCTCGATGTAGATTCGTAGCGAATCTCCCATTCCTTGCCTGATCTTCCAGAGGCCAGCCTCGGAGGCTTGCTTAAGGATATGGGTCGAGTATTGTTTCATGAAGGCGTTAGTGAGCTGGTCGAAGTTATCGATTCAGTTTGGCTCGAGGCTCGAAAACCATTCGAGAGCTGTTCCGACCAGGTTCTCTGCAAAGGTTCTGCAATAACCTGCCTCGCATTCTTCTCTTGTGAAATGAGCTTTCACTATAGCTAAGCGGAAGGCTCTCAAATGAGCCTTGGGGTCTGAGGTCCCGTCATATTCGGGAATCCTAATCTTTCGGGTATCTCTTATGTAAGAGCTAGCGATTTTATCTGTGAATGGGGTTCCACGGGTTTCCTCAATCAAGCTCTCGATTTCGGGAGCTGAGCTCGTTGCTTTATGCACTTGAGCGTTCAGCTTCTGGAGGGCTGAGTGAGTTTGCTCCATGTATCGGCGAATAGCCTCGGGTCCTTCTAGGGGAAGGACAGTTGGGTCTTCGCGAGGAATCTGATGAGAGGATTCTTGATGGAGTCGAGTGTAATCGGTATCCCAAGCGTTAGGTGGGCTAGGTCGCTCGTTAGCTCTAGAACCACCTTGAGGGACGCGACCTGGGGGGTGAGCTGTAGGATCAGCTTCCGCCCTCGGGTTGTCTCGGCTAGAGGTCGCGCTTCCATTTTGGTAGGCTGAGGTCGGTGCCCTACCTCTAGGGGGGGGAGACATTCCTTCTCCAGACCTAAAAATAGGTGGCGGAGGCGGCAGTCGTGTGCTGTGTTCATGAACCCTATTGGGTGCTGAGCTGGTCGTCGCTATGTTACTTCCCATAGTGCTAGTTATAGGTGGACTAAATACTGGGGTTGTCCCAGTAAGGGGTGTCCGGAGAACAGGCTCTTGCCCATTACGAGCAATGCTGTAGGGGGAAAAGTCCAGGCGTCCGCGAGGGAACGTGGGTTCGGTGAGTCGATCTCAGAAGGCGATTCCTGAGCCTTGACGTTGTGACGGATGAGTTGTCTCGGTTAGAGATCTAGTCACCTCTCGAACCGTTGTTGCCGGGCAGTTAGCTGTTGCAACGTACGCTCATTATCCTGAGCTCTTTCTACCAACTGCACCATCATTCGACGCATTTCGGATAGCTGAGCTTCCGAGTGATGTGGAGCGTGTTGACGTTGGGGGTTCTCAAGGGGTGTAACCCCGGTGTTGTTTCCACTGGAAGACCTTGGGTTAGCTGTCCCAGTTCGGTTCGGTTGAGCATTAGCCGGAGGCTGTTGCTTGGATCGGTGATCGGCGGATCAAGGTTCCGGATCTTGAGGGTCCGGGTCTCCCCTGTTCGGTGAGCCATCAATCTGGATCACGGGATCCGGGATGGATGGGCTCGTTGCCTGGTTGGATGGATCCATTCTCGAGTTACGGAGTGAAGGATTCAATTATCTCGTCCCCACAGACGGCGCCAAAAATGTGAGGGATAAAACTCACTTCCTAATTTAGGTTAGGTTAAGATTGGAGAAAAGATAACGTGGGCTGAATCTTGTTAGAATTTAGAGAATGAATTATGATTGTATTGAATGTTTTTGACAAAGAATTATTACAAAGATGATTAATAAGATGATTCTGATGATTACAAAGTATTATGGGAATGATTTGTGAGCAATAATGTGTGTAAAGATGGTAGAAAATGAATGAATCCCTTTCTCTTCGTTACTTCCTCCTTTAAATAGCCTCAGGTCACGCGTAACTTCTCCTGATTAGTCTCCGAGATTCTCTCCGTAAACTGAGGGATTCGTAACAGCTTCCTTTTGACCGAATCGTGCGTCTCTATCTTTGTTTCCTAGGCTGTTTTATTAGGTTCCTACGAAAGAAGCCGGACCTCTTCTCCGTGACCTCTTTCTCGTGACCTCTTTCTCGTGACCTCCCTGGGAATAGCTTCCGTCCTTAGGTGAGTTGTATTCTTCTTCGAGATGATAACCCATGTGCGGCCCATTATTAGACTTGGCTCAACTGGTTTGCTAACTTCAGCCGACGGGCCATATTTGGGCCCAACAATAAGGAAAAGAGTAAAGACCCCATTGCAAGGGGATTAGCTGGGCACAGAAAGATCTATGAGTCCCAACCTGGTATGGATGGACTCCATAGTCTTTTGGCTTGCAGCTTTAGTAAACACATCCGCTAACTGATCCTCACTTCTCGTGAAACAAGGCAAGATCACTCCAAGCACCATCATCTGCCTCACCTTGTGGCAATCAACTTCAATGTGCTTGGTCCTCTCATGAAAGACTGAGTTGCTGGCTATATGGATTGTTGCTTGGTTGTCACAATGCATTGTCATTGGAGTAGCTTGATCAATCTCTAGATGCTTCAGTATTCCCTTGATCCACACTAGCTCGTTTGTGAGCTTCAACATGGCCCTATACTCAGCTTCAGCACTTGAACACGACACTACCTTCTGCTTCTTACTCTTCCATGTAACCAAGTTGCCTCCAATGAATGTACAACAGCCTGTGGTTGATCTCCTATCAGCTCTATCACCAGCCCAATCCGCATCACAGTACCCAACCACTTCAGTGCTCCCATTACACCCCATCCATAGACCAAGACTTCTTGTTCCATTTATATACATCAAGAGCCGGTTCACCATTCCCCAATGATGCTCCTTTGGCACTTGCATATGCTGGCTTATCTGATTCACAGCAAAACATATATCAGGACGAGTAATGGTTAAGTAGATAAGCTTACCAACTAGCTTCCTATAAAGCTTTGGATCCTTGAACGGTTTGCTATCTTCAATCTCCCCCTCACGTGGGACCTTATACCCATCCTCCATAGGCATCCTAGCTGTCTTGCCATCAAGCATACCTGCATCTTTCAAAAGATCAAGTGTATATTTCCTTTGAGACATGAATAAGCCTTCCTTGGATCTATATATCTCAATTCCAAGGAAGTATTTCATCTCTCCCAAATCTTTAATATCAAACTCAGATTTAAGAAAGTCTTTAGTAGCTTGTATACCTTCATTGTCACTCCTAGTTATGATGATATCATCAACATAAACCAAGAGGACAACAATACCTGATGGAGTGGTGAGAGTGAAGAGGGTGTGATCAAGTTCAGACTTCCTAAAGCCTCTCCCATTCAATGTGGTGCTTAGCTTGTTGTACCAAGCTCTTGGTGACTGTTTCAGACCATAGATAGCCTTCTTCAACCTCAACACATTCCCTGGTTTCACCAAGTGATCTAAACCCGGAGGAGGATGCATGTATACCTCATCTTCAAGCTCCCCTTGAAGAAAGGAATTCTTCACATCCATTTGCCATAAACCCCATTCAAGATTCACTGCTAAGGACAACACAATTCTAATGGTATGTAGCTTGGCAACAGGTGCAAAGGTGTCAATGTAGTCTTCACCATAAGTTTGAGTAAACCCCCTTGCTACAAGTCTGGCCTTCTTTCTCTATATCTTCCCATTAGGCAAGAACTTGATGGTGAAGATCCATCGGCTAGTTACAGCCTTCTTACCCTTTGGGAGAATACTCTCATACCAAGTATCATTTCTTATCATAGCTCCAGACTCATTTGCCACAGCTTCTCTCCATTCTTTGTCTTGAATAGCATCCTCATAACTTCTTGGTACTTGGTTCTCATCCAAGCTCTCAACAAACATGCAATGCTCATCCGGAAACTTAGCAAAAGAACATACTGCTTGAGAAGGATGTTTAACAGCTTGTGCATTGTAGTAGACCCGTGTGTTAACCCAATTGGAAGGATCCTTTCTTATCCTTGTACTTCTTCTCAATGGTTGAACGGCTGGTTCTTCTATCCTTATTTCTTGTTCTCCATCATTTGCTTCTTGACCAACACCATTTCCATCTTCTTCTGGAGATGTAGGACCTTGGTCATGAGAACCTGTTTGTTCTTCTTCTTGTTGATCTTCTTGACCAACATTTTCAGGTTCACTTCCCCCCCTCATGATCAAGGTTGGTATCTTGACCATTAGTACTCGCCGGTTGAGTCTTGGGAGGACTTGGTTGGGTTCCTTTAGTACCCTGATCCATGTTGATTCCTAGCCCCTCTAGGATGTTTCTCAACACTCCAGCTCTATCTGAAGTTAAACTACTCAGGTCTTCTTGTTCCTTGTCTTCATAGTACCCTTTCTCTTCTATGAACTTGACATCTCTTGACACCAGCACCCTCCTAGCAATTGGATCATAGCATTTATACCCTTTCTGACCCGTGGAGTACCCTATGAACATCGCCTTCACACTCCTTGGATCAAGCTTGTTTCTTAACTCCCCTAGTACTAGCACATAGCATACACACCCAAAGACTTTCATGTAATCAAGGACAGGCTTGGTATTATTGAGAACTTCAAAAGGAGCCTGATCATTGAGGACCTTGGTTGGCGTACGATTGATTAGGTAACAGGCAGTAGCAACAGCATCACTCCAGAACCTCTTAGGTACATTAGCTTGAAACATTAGTGACCGAGCAACTTCCATGAGGTGCTTATTCTTTCTCTCAGCCACACCATTCTGCTGTGGACTGTAGGGACAGCTTGTTTGATGGAGAATGCCATGTTGATTTAGATGAGTCTTGAATGCATGACTTGTGAACTCCCCTCCATTATCTGATCTAAAAATTTTAATCTTAGCATGATAATGGTTAGTCACATAAGATTGAAAATTCCTAAATGCATCAAGAACTCTATCCTTAGATGGTATGAGTGTTAACCAGGTGTATTTAGATTTTTCATCAATGAATGTCACAAAGTATTTATGATTCTCCCTAGATAAGCAAGGTGCAGTCCATACATCAGAGTGAATTAAATCAAAACACTTATCATAAATAGTTGTAGACTTTGTGAAAACAGTTTNCAGTCCATACATCAGAGTGAATTAAATCAAAACACTTATCATAAATAGTTGTAGACTTTGTGAAAACAGTTTTACAATGCTTGCCTAAAATGCAAGCTTCACACTTATCATTTTCAAAATAAACACCTGGTAACATAAGTTTTAATGCTCTAACATGAGGATGACCAAGTCTAGCATGCCACAATGCATCTTTATTTAAAATAGAACTAAAAGAAAAACTAGCATCAGAAACTGAAGTAAGATCTTTAAGCAAATATAGGTCGCCTTTAGTAATCCCACTTCCAATCACTTGGTTGCTCTTAATATCCTGAAAATTGACATCATTAGGAGTGAATATGACATTGCATTGCAAGTCATTTGTACATTTCTTAACGGATAACAAATTTGAAGCAAATTCAGGTATATAGAAAGCCTTAGAGTCCTTGTTAAATAATCTTAAATTTCCTATGCCTCTTATAGGAATTTTATCACCATTTCTATCATGACATTACCACTAGTAGGTTCTATATTCTTAATCAAACATATATCACTGATCATATGGTGGGAAGCTCCAGAATCCACAATTAAAGGTTTAATCATTTCCTTAGCATTGTTGCAAAGAATACTAGGTGATCTAAAGTTCCTAGCCCATTTCTCAGCCTCATGATCATTTCTAGCAAGCCTAAGGTTCTCACTATGTTCCACTTTATAGGCATTATAAGATAGAGCTTAGAGATACCGTTATCCTTGAAGAGTTTGATGAGAGCATCAAGGTCGGATTTGCGGAGATACTCTTTACCACCTTGGTTATACGCCATTAGAGACTTCCCATTTTTTGACTCATTACCCTCTCCAGCATTTGCCTTACTTGTACCAGCTCCATTTCCTTCTGAAACATTGGCTCTAGCCTCCCTCTCCTTCATGAACTTAGCCGGCTTGAGATGAGGAAGGAGGATCCAGCATTGGCTCTTCTTATGACCATGCTTCTTGCAATGATCACAAGTGCCATTGAACCTCCTATCCTCATACTTGTTGTTGTGGTAGCCTGCTTTGTTAGCTTGAGAAGTATCTTCCTCCTTAACCAAACTAGCTTCTCCCTTAGCCTGATTCGCCATGGTGAGATCACCTTTGCTTCCACAAAACAACCCAATAGACCCTTCCTCTTTTTGTATCTGAGCGCATACATCTTCAAGAGAAGGCAGCTTCTCAGACCTCAAAATGTGCTTTACAAGCCCATTGTAAGCCGGATTCAAGGTGAGGAGAAGGCCAAAGACCTTGTCTTGTTCACGCCTTTCAATCAGCTCATCTTCATCATTTGTACTTGGTCGCAACATCTCTAGCTCAGACCAAAGTGCCCGGAACCTCCCAAGGTGTTTAGTGAACGCCATATCCTCTTGAACCAATGTGTTAATAGCATGCTTCACTTCAAAGACTCTACTGAGATTTGATGTATTCCCATAGACCTTCTTGAGCGTATCCCACAGCTCCTTGGCTTTAGTACAGTAACTATAAGCCTCCAAGATAGATTGATCAACAGATCCTTGAAGAACGGAGAGCACCAACAGGTCTTCTTGCTCCCACTTATCTTCATCAGTTGTGGTGACCTCTTCACCATCATCTCTGTGAGTAATGAGCTTTGGAGCCACTCCAGATGTGATATGACTCCACAAACCCTTACTTCCCACTGCTGTCTTGACCAGCCTAGACCACAAGAGGTAGTTTCCTCCTTTGAGTACAACCGGAACCTTCATCTTCATTCCACTATCCATCTTACTTGCAAAAGCTTAGATCTTTGGAACAAAGTCACAAGAGTATACTAGAGTACTCACAGTACTTAGATATCTACAGAAATACTTCGGACTTAGCTTGAATCCTCCAAAGAAACAAGCTTGAACACACCTCACTCAAGAACACTCAAGAACACAAAAGTAGATTTCTTCAAAACTCACACAAACGACCCACAAATCCTCTAACCTGGCTCTGATACCATATTGTTTTTAGTGGTTTAGAGGATTTGTGAGACAAGTAAAGAGATTAGAGAAAGATTAAAGAAGAATCAAAGAGATTAAGAGAGATTTAAGAGAGATTATAAACCAGATTCAATAGTAACTTAGAGAGAGAATGAGACTCAAAAGATTGCTTAACATTAATAATGATAGGTTACATGGTTTATATAAGACTGAGCATAAGGGTTTTCGTATACAAGAAGTCATAAAGAGGTTTCCCAAGCATGTGAAGTCAAGGGAGAGTGGCGCGCCTATTTCAAATGAATGGTGGAGAGTCTTCACACGCAAGATGGCATCTTGACCGGATCCCTTTCCAGCTGTAAAGGTAAAGCCTCCTTCTCTTATCCATAAACGGTCACTACTCTTCCTTGTATATCCGAACACTAGTCATTCCTTCTTTCCCAACTAGAGCCTTCCACTCTTCTTACTTGCTGATCACTCTTTACCTTCTTTACCACAGTAACTTTCATTTTCACCATGGTAACTCTAGTGTACGGACACTTCTTGTCCGTACACACCATCATAACCCTTCTTCTCTTCTCTAAGTGTAAACCTCTCATCTCATATTTATTTCATAACTCAACAAAGACCAAACGCGATTTTGAAATCGCGCGTTTTTCGAAACGCAGACACGATATAGTTTGCGTTTGGCGTTTGGCGTTTGGCGTTTTGCGTTTCACGTAAATTACTTTTAGCCTAATTTCTAAAGCACTATAAAAACCTAAGGGTTCATCATCTTTTTTATCTCAGCTTTATTTTATCTTTTGACTAATCTGTCTTTTCTTAGAGCACATGCAACGGGGATTCATGTGGAATCCTTAGCTCATTAACATATGATCACACGTATGGAAAAATATTTTAAAAAAATAAGGAATGGTAAGGAGCAATCCTTCGATAAGGATTTTACAGACTCGATCCGGTATCGACGTGGCGTCAAAGAGAAGAGAAGAGAAAGCGTTACGTTGAATCAATATGGCTGGGAGAGCTTCGATCCCTGCTCGCAACTCTGCCCTCATCGTTGGCAGAGATTACGTTGGTTTGAGAGATTACATTGTTTAGTCAATTCTTTGAGGCATTTCGTCGAACACAAACAGCACATGTATGAAATCGAAGTGGTTTTGTCTTTGCTCTACTTAGCCCGCCGCCATGATTTCTCTTCTTAAAGCTCGCGAGAGGCTTCTATCTCCTCTCTTCACTTCCTCTATACACCGTTGTCTCTCCTCTAACCTCTCGTGTAAACCTTTTTTTCTCTCTCTATCTATCGCTTCCCACTGGTGCTTTTGTGATTAGCATAGTTTATCTCTACTCTAAGCTGTGAACATTGTGTGGTTTGGAACAGATTCTTGTGAAGAAGCGAGAGGTTCTGATGTATTCATACATCCAAGTGCTGTGGTCCACCTAAGTGTTGTCATCGGAAAGTTTTGATTTTTATCCAAAACTTCTTGGTAATCTTGAAATATGGAAGGAATAGCTAATCACTCATAAAACAAGATGGGTTTAGTTGGAACCTGGCCAAAGTGTGTTGCTTTTGTTTGAGAGATTGGTTTATAATACGACAAATGTTGTTTCCTCTTCTTCTAACAGGGAGTTTCAGTTGGTCCATACTGTACAGTTGGCTCTTCAGTGAAGCTAGGAAATGGCTGCAAACTCTATCCTTCTAGTCATATATTTGGAAACAAAGAGTTGGGGGATTCTTGTGTCCTCATGACGTAACTCCCTTTTGATCTCCCATGATTGCAAGATTGGGCTCTTGTCATATCGCCCATGATTGCAAGATTGGTGACCGAAACATATTTGCCAACAATACACTTCTTGCAGGCCATGTGATTGTAGAAGTAAGATCTTTCCTTGTGTCTATCTATACTTCAAACCTGGATTTAGCAGTGTGGGTTCATGTTCTTGATGCAGGATACACACACAGCAGGAGCCACGGTGGTCCACCAGTTATGTCATATTGGTTCTTTCGCTTTCATTGGTGGTGGTTCTGTGGTATATCTTCATCTCATAGTCTCAGTTCCTCGAATTTTTTCTAGTGGATACTCACTGGTGAGATTGGATATAGGTTTCACAAGATGTTCCAAAGTACATGATGGTGACTGGAGAAAGAGCTGAACTTCGTGGTTTGAATCTGTAATAAAATTACAAATTTCATATGTTTAACAAAAAAACACTTTTTTTCCTAAAGACTCCTAAAAAGAATCCACCATTAGACTGCTTATTTTGCTAAGAGTCCTTAACTATTCAATAAAAAAAATAAAAAAATATATATTAAAATAGTCCCTAAGGACTCCACAATGGAATCCACCATTGTGGATGCTCTTATATCTAAAATAGATATTTAGATCTGAAATATTTTCAAGAAGAGATTTTTATATGCAAAATTCTCAATGATATTTATATAAAAAATTCTCAATGATATTTATATAAAAAATTCTCTAAGATATATTTAAAAAAAAATTGTCACAAATATAAATCTTAAAAATAAAAATGCCTAAAACATACTTAAATATTTTATCAAAAGTAAGTAAATATACACTTATATACCTTTTGGTTTAATTTATCTTGGATTCTTTTTTTAACATTGAGGAGTTAGGTTTTGGGATAGGATTTTCAATTTTTTTTTATAAAAAAACTTAAATTTTTCAAAATAAAAAATAGTTTTTTGGTTATTTTAGTTTTAAGATCTATATTTGTGATAAAAACTTTTAAAAAAATCTATTTAAAATAATTGCCCATTTTATATAGGCATTATTTATCTTCTTCTTGTGTTTGTGTTTCCATGTCTGAATAGTCTTTTAGTTAGGTTTAGAACTTTTTTAAACGTTTAATGGATTAATGAGATTTGTGTCTTAGATCTGGAGATAATCCTGAAGCATCAATCGACACCTATCATCAAGCATCGATCGACATCCCAAAGTTCCCAAATCCAGACAAATCAACACAGAACAACCAGTTGTTCCTCCTATATTTAGAAGATCTAGACAACTATAAAATATCCTTTCAACAGATGAATATGGAGTTGCTAGAGTCAGTTGGAGCGTGCACATGCAATAGATGGGAGAACCATCAATGTTTCAAAAGAAAATATGAAAACAATACTTGAGATTGCAGACAGTTAAGGAGGCTATTATTGAGTCTACCAGAGTATGTTGGATGTTTCCGGCTTACATCTCCAAATCGCCCACCACCTGAGATCTATTTAAGAAATCAAGTTGAGGAGAAGAAAGCTGATATTAACACAGCTTAACAGAGGTTGTTTGATGAGTTCTATAGGAAGATTGATGCAATCTACTTCCCTCTCAACAACAACACTGGATGGATCATCTAAAATATGGAAGAGCTACAGCTAAAAGTGGATTACACACATGAGATTATCTAGAGACAGCAAGACAGCAAAAGCAAAGAGGACAAAGCTATCAAAAGCTTTGTAGTTATCTGGTTCGAGATGAGCGGAGAAGATATAACTACTTGTTTTCCAACAAGCACTCCAGTACATATATACTAGCCCAAAACATCCAAAACGTTAAGCTATAGACTATAAACAAGTGTTTGATGGGAGGCAACCCATTTAGTAAGTTTTAAATTAATTTTAATTTTTTTTTTACTTATTTTTCATGTTTATTTTATTTCAGGTAAAAAATGACCTGAGGAAGATGAGTCTACATAGAGCATCTATTGACGCTTGATTAATGTTGCCATAGCAATCCGAGTATCGATCGCCATTTAACTATGTTGATCGGCACTCCCCATCATCGAGTAAGTATAGCATTTTTCCTTGTTAAATTTCGTTCTTGTAATTTATTTTCCACCAATCCGAGACTATATAACACTGGAGACAGTTTTATTTAAGTCTGGAGAAGGTTTTACTTATATTGTGTTTAGTTTTTAGTTTTATTTTTATGTATTTTTATTGAGTTTTTTCATAGAATCAAAAATGGGATAATGATCATTTTGAAGTTTTACTTATTATCTAATGGCTCTCTAGCACCATTCTTAGATTTACTGGTGGGAAGGTGTACTGGAAAGAAATACCAAAGTGTATCACATGTCAATAATATCGACACTTACTAAAAATGTTTGAAGGAATCGAAGCTGACCTCCAACATAATCAATTTTAATTGCTTATTTTGGGTTTTGATATACATTGGATCGTATTCCTCATGCAAGTCTTGAAGTAAAACATGCACCTTTTTATATGTAAGAAATGAGGTTAGTAGAGGGGTTTGCCAGACAGTATGAGCTAAGTTTTTTGATAGATGGATTTGCTTTCTAAGCTATGGTAAAGTACATAAGGTACCTCTAAAGTTGGAATTGATTTGATGTGGCTGCAACATTGCAGAGGTGTTAATAGTAAATTAAAATTGTGTGAATCCCTGCGATTTCAAATCTCTTTTACAGTCTTTTATATTATTTGCTTAGGAACAAACAAAAAAAAATAAATCTGGAAGAATTGATATATAATAGATTTTACCAGTTTCCACCAATAGTATATGTACTTTTTAGAAACTATTATATGTGTTTAAAGTCTGTTTTATAGTCTTTTCAGGTCTAGCATTCTGGAGCTTAATGATGAGGAAACTCATAGTTGTTGAATAATTAATCAGAACTTAGTGTCAAGATTCATGAGAAGTGTTGATCGACACTACCCTCTTAGTATCGATTCACACCGACTCGAGTAGACGGCCCAACTTGTTCGTGACCAATTTGAAGCCCAGAGAATCCATATAATTACAAAACTACCTATGGCCGACGTAATATCTACTATTTATGTGTGTTTGCCATTGCTTAGACAAAACACAAGCTTTTATATTTTCTTACCACAACATATTATTTTTAGGTTTTTAATAGTTTTGGAGAGAAAATTAAGATTCTCTAAGAGATTCTTATTGAAACTCCATTATTTTTTACCTTATTCTACTTTATGCATTATATATAGATTATTGATATGTTTTTCTTAATCATGTCTCAGACGTTTTTTTTTTGTAAGATTTAGAGCTTTATTAGGGTTTATATGTATTGTTGAAACGTAGAATTGCTAGGGTGAATTTATAAGGATCATTTATCACAGTTGTGCTTATTGCTTGTGTTTAAAGTAGCTCTAGAAATCTGAACCTTATCGTAACAACTTTCCCCGTGGGAACTACCCGCTCCATGGCCGCCAGGCTGGCGCTGCAGGGCACCGACCCCAACGCCTCCATTATTAATTCTCACTAACTTCATAATTAGGTTGTTGGTGAGACTCAAACTCAGGTCCTCACCCTTTAACAGCACTCCCACAGGACAATCTGTCACCAATTGAAGTGTAGGAACCTTATTTTACTACAATGGGGACAACTGATATTTGTAAAAATAATAAGAACACTAAATCAAAATTACAATACCGAAACAAACAAATAGTGAGGAATTGCAGAGTCGAGATAGTTAATCTCTTTCCTTAAATCTTTAAACGCCCTGTAGTGCGACGGTTTAATAGCACTCAGATTCCCAGGATACAACTGCACAAATCTTCTGATGTGCGTCACTCTATCAGAAGCCTAACGAATCTAGTTTTGTGATGTACTCTCAGACTCAAAAAAATAAATAAAAAAACTCTAAAATATTCATATGAGGGAATGTGACTTTTCTTTGTTGTTGTGTATGTTTTTGTATAATGCTTACAAGCCTTTTCATAGAAAAATAATTAGAAGCACATGTTTCATTTTCGAACAAAAAAAAAGAAAATTCCACTGTGTACTAATGGAGTTATTTAATTCTTATCAATTAATATGTAAATTTATTCCATATTTTGACCAAGAAATTAAATAGTAAAATTATTATTATTTGACCAATTCAAACTAAATAATAAATTTTAAAATGGATTTCTTTTTTATATTTTATTAATATAAAAGATCAACATATATTTGGTTTATAAGATTTTGTTAATGAACATGAAGTCCTACTAACAAAATCTAAATCTAAATCCAAATATCTAATATGTATACTTGTTACTTTATAAATTTTCTCAAATTACACATATTAGACCTCTATTTCTCATTCAAATAAAACTTATTTTTGACATATGAATACATTATTCACAATGTCCAAAAAATAGTTCCAACAAACCTAACATATAAACAACTATGGTAGTAGATTCTATATCTGATGATACTTCTGGTGAGCTAGGTTGTTAGATGCACACGAAAACTAAATTAAATTTACTTAATGAAAATATCGATTAGGATTTTAATGCTTCTATTGATCGACACTCATATGCATAGCACTACAAAAAAACATAAGTTTTGCTAGGACGGCTTTTCCTCGTAATTTCCTAGTAAAGGCCCATTTACTAGGAAATTACGAGGAAACACGTTTTGTCATAACACGTTCATCGTAAAGCCTTTTTCCTCGTAATTTCCTCGTAAATTTACTAGGAAATATTTCCTCGTAAAAGCGTGGAGACATATTTCCTCATAATGTCCTTGTAAGGTTTCCTCGTAAAAGGCACGTGAACTCTCCTCGTAAAAGCCTCGAAACATAATACTCGTAAACGCGTCGTAATATGTTACGAGGAAATTACTTCGATATGTTTTTCCGTATTAAAAATAATAATCAAAATAAATATAAATAATATATTTTTAAAAAATCAAAAATCCAAATTAAAAAAAAAAGAAATAACAAAATATATTATAGATAACTAAATATTTAAGTTTTAAATTCATAATACAATAAAAAAAGAAAAAAAAAGTAATCTACAGATGGTGCTTGTTAAATTGACGAACGAAGTCGTCATCCCGGCTCGCCAACTCCTCCTCGTCCATGTTGGTCGTCGTTGGTTGTGACTGTGACGGTGGAAGCCCTCCGTTTTCCCATCTGACACGAAACATCTCCGCCAATTGCGGGTTTCCAACCGCCAAAACGTCCAGGATATCGGTGAGAGAACTCACATGAGATTGCGTCGCCTGCAACTCCAAGCGCAGCTGAGTAGTAACATCATGCTGTTCCTGAGCATAAGACGATGTCGTTGTGGGGACATCGTTAACGGAACCGATCCCGACGATACGTCCCTTTTTCCTAAGGGCGACCTTTAAATAAAAAGATTAATAACGTTAAAAACTAAAATAAATAAATAATAAAAATTAATAAGAAAACAAATTATTTACCTCCTCGAAAATCTTATCCACTTCAAGAGTGGATAATATGACGGGTGTCCCGGACTGCTGAGTCAGCTGGGTCTGGCAGTGGTCAACCCGAGCAACAACCTCTTTGTAGATTCGCTCGGATCTAGGATCTACAAAATGTCCAGTCTTGTTCCGGTGGGTCCTCTCGTAAAGGTCTTTCAGAGATGGAAGAACTCCTGTCTCTTTAGCCTAAAAATGATTTTTAAAATTAATTATTAATTAGGAATATATAAATAGATTAAAAATATTAATTAGTTATTAAAATATTAATTCACCATGTCTAGACAGATTCTCGTGTGAGGTTTTCGACCCCCGGTGTGAAGCATCTTCGTGTTGCCATGCTCGTCTTTTGTCATGCGGTTGTCAGAGTTTGTGTTGGAGGTTCTGACCGAGTCTGACAACCCCCAATATCTGATGAGGCCCTCCCACACTGCATATTTTAGGCAATCGGGTTTCCCCTCCTCGTAACCACCCACCTGAATAAAAAAAATTTTAAAATGATTTGAAGTCAATGATATAACTATATAAAAATTATAAATCAACACCTGAAGTCGTTCCAGTTGTAGACCATGTCGAGCAATCGCGCTTTGCACTTCGCCTCAAACTCCGTCTTCACCCGCTGGTGAATCCCTATAGACCAACGATATTTTGATGTAACCAGAAAATATTAGATTAATTAGTTTAATAATATTAAAAATTTTAAATAATTAAAAAATAAATTAAGTTTATTAATTAATGACTTACGGCGAACGATTTCAACCACGCCTTTTTGGTGTGCCTGGGCGTCTTTTTCCAGTTTGGAGCTGGATCGGAAAAGTATCCCTTAATACAATCGGTGACGCTCTGGGCGACACATCCGTCAACATTAAACCTGAAAAAAAAATATTAACTAAATTTGTTATTTTTGGTTAATTAATAAATAAATTTTAAAAAAAAATTTAAAAATGAAACATACCAAAATATGTTGCGGCCGTCCCGTCGAAGATGATCTAACTCAGGTAACCCTTTTCTGTCTGGCGCTGCCATAATATCCTCAACCGTGTACACCGCAAATGGAGCCTTTGGCGGCACCTGCAAATCGGGATGAACCCCGACGGCCGGTGGAGGAGGAGGAGAAGGAGGCGGTGGATCAAACCGGGGAGCCGGAGAAACTCTCTGAGAAAACTGAGAGTTGGGAACAACGTCTTCTGGAATCGAAGAATCGGGAGCTGAAGAAGATGATGCGCCTATATGAGGACCAGGCTCACGACCGAACATATCTCCATAATGACTCCCGTCAGGAGGCGGCCTCGTCTTCTTACCCTTAAGCTTGCTCTGTCTAGGCATCTAAATTTTAAAAATAAAAATAAAACATAAATATACTAGTATCATTTAAAAAAACACTTAATCACCTAATCTAAATTTCCTAAACTAACCAGCTAATCTAAATTCCCTAAACTAACCACCTAATCTAAATTCCCTAATCTAATCACTTAACTAGGAACTAGAGAGTACCTTGAGAGGATTTTGAGAGAAGATGGCTACAAATGAGAAAAAACGGATGGCTCGAGTTTATATAGGGAATTTGGTTTCCTCGTAAGATCCCCGTAATTTTACGAGGAAATAGCGAGTCCCGCGTTTTCCTTTTCGAGGACTTTATGAGGAAACAGTGAGTAACTCCTTTAGATTTCCTCGTAAAGTCCGAGTAACCATGTTACGTGGACTTTACGAGGAAACAGCCTACGTGGACTTTACGAGGAAACAGTGAGTCCCGCGTTTTCTGTTACTAGGGTTTTACGAAGAAATGGTTTGTAAATCCCTAAACTCGAAACCCCAAACACCAAACCATAACTTCCTTAACTTATAACCTCTTCTACAACCAAACTCCAAACCTCCTCTACACCTAAACTCCAAATTCAAATTCATTTTGTGATTAAACAAACTTAAAACATACATAATTCAAATTCATTATTTGTGATTAAACAAACTTATAAAAAATACATAATTCATTCGGATACATTCTCAGAATCTGTAGAAACATCATCATTTTCGTAAAACTTGTCCTCAACATCTTCGTCCATTGAGTGATCAGGAACATCTTCGTATTCACGATTATGCGGATCAATGAGTAGGATGTCATCAATTTCTGCTTCGGGTTCCTCGATTTCATTGGTGTTTTCTTCTTGTAATGGTGGTTATTCTCCAGTGATTATTCGTCCTCGAGGTGTAACTTTGATAACAGCTAACCAGTTTATTCCCGAGGTAGTAATCCGAGGGTATGGAATGAAGCAAACTTGATCTGCTTGGGAAGCTAATATGAAAGGCTCGAATTTGTTATACCTGCAAAAATAAAGACAACGTAGAAATTTGTACTCAGAACATGTATGTCAAAAAAATAATTTGTTGTACCTTCGTCCACCATTGACATCAACTACACCGTTCTTGTTAATCCGAACACCTCTGTTGATGACGGGTTCGTATCACTCACACTTAAGATAACGCATTTCAGACTCATACCTGAGAATTGAACTTCATAAATCTCCTGCAAGATCCCGTAGAAATTTGTTTCGCCTTTCTCACATATTCCATAATTACTTGTCGCCCGGTGTCTACCCTAGTCATAGGTATGAAAAGTATAGCCTCGGGTGAAATACATCGATGATGTATTGACCTTTGCAACTCCACCTTCAAGTAATTCGCGAAACCATACATGATATTTAGGATCGTCATAATCCACCTGCAAAAAAGTAACAGAACTAGACGTTACGTTAGACTTACTATGTGGTAATGTATGCATAAAATTTAAGTTATAATACCTATTTCCTCAACCACTTGATAAAGTGTTGATCTTTCCTTTTGTCTATCTCAGTTGTCGATATACCAGGGATTGCTTCTTCGACTTGAGTCACAAATTGGCTGCAATTTATGTTATGTTATTTAATCAATTGAATATATATATGTGTGTGTGTGTGTGTGTGTTTATATGTTTACCTTTCAAAATAACCAATCAATGGATGCTCGCAATTGAGAAGAATATAAAGGTGTGCACTATGGACGTCTTCGTCACTCGACCACCAAACCTCTTTCAATTTCTCACCCAATCGTCCAATTTGACAAAAGATGTCTGGAACATCTTCTTTCATATATGTCGGCACGACACCACCACCATCATATCTTCTTGGAGCTCGTTTCATTTTACGTACATTCGGTGCAAAGTAGTACGATGTGAAATGTGATGTTTCTTCCGTCAAACTTCCCGCAACAATAGAACCTTCAACTTTTGCTAGGTTTTTGGATTTTCCTTTCAAAGTTTTCATGGCCCTTTCATACTGATACATCCATCCATAATGCACAGGTCCACGAAGTAATGCCTAATACGGGAGGTGGACAATTAGATGTTCCATGACGTCAAAAAAATGTAGGCGGAAATAGTTTCTCTAAGTTGCACATTAAGATGGGAATGTTTCCATGAAGTTATTGGACAACTTCCTCTTTAAGAGTACGGATGCTCAGATCCCTAAAAATGCTCCAATTCCTTATATATTACAAAAACAAAAATTAAACACATTAGTATATTCATATATATATATATATATATATAAACAAATAAATTAGTGTTTGCGGCGTATTATATTAATTACCTGAAAGTGCTTCATGTACTTTTGCACGTAGTAGCTCCGCAAATGCAAAGGAAAATAGTCGCTGCATAAAGACATGACAATCATGGCTCTTCATCCCGGAGAAATTTTGCCCTTTCTCAACAAATCTTGAGAGATTTGAAACATATCCATCAGGAAACTTCACTTCTGAAGCCATCCAGTTGAACAACACTGACTTTTTCTGATGATTGTCTGAATATCGGAACTGTAACTTGCCCATTGCTTTTTATATGTAGCTCACTTCTTGAGTAGATATCGGGTAAGTCCAACTTCGATTTTATGTTGTCTTTCGTCTTCTCTCCAATATTCAATATAGTGTTCACGATGCTCTAAAAAATATATTCTCTATATGCATCACATCGAGGTTGTGGCACAAAAGAAGATCTTTCCTATATGGCAATTCCCAAAATATACTCTTCTTGTGCAAATTGTGCTGAACACCATAAGAATCAAGCATATTACTGGGAACATGCCAATTCCCACCACAAGGAGCTGTTTCTAGAGCACCGTAGTAATCGATTTGCGCTTCGATTTGTTCTCCAGTTAAATATGGAGGAGGAGTGTCTCTAGAAACCCTTTTGTGCCTGAACAATGTCTTCTTTCTTCGGTATGAGTGGTAAACGGGAAGAAATCGACGGTGACAATCGAACCAACTAGTCTTCCTATCGTGCTTCAACTGAAACGCATCTGTCATTCCATTACAATATGTACAAGCTAATCTCTCATGTGTAGTCCACCCAGACAACATCCCATATGCAGGAAAGTCACTTATGGTCTACAAAAGCATCGCTCGCATCGTAAAATTTATTTTCATTGAACAATCATATGTCCTCATCCCTGTTGACCACAAATCTTTCAACTCTTTTATCAGTGGTTGTAGAAATACGTCGAGAGATCTTTTTGGATGCTTTTGACCAGGTATTAATATGGTCAAGAATAGAAATTCTCGTCGCATGAACATATCCGGTGGCAGGTTGTACGGAGTAAGAAAGACTGGCCACAATGAATATTGTCTCCCTGACATTCCAAATGGACTAAATCCATCAGTGCATAATCCAAGATACACATTCCGGCTATTGCTAGGGAAATGTGGATGTACTTTGTTAAAATGTTTCCAAGCTCTTGCATCTGATGGATGAGTCATCTCTCCATCCGTCTGAGTAGGCTCGGCGTGCCATCTCATCCCTCCAGCAGTCTCCTCAGATTGGTACAATCTTTTCAATCTGCCCGTGATTGGTAGTTACCACATCCTTTGGTACAGTACCCTATTACGCCCTCGACCTTGCGGTTTGAATCGTTGCTTCTTACAAAATCGACATTCTTCTAACTTCTCATCATCTCCCCAGTAAATCATGCAGTTGTCGATGCAAACGTCTATCATCTCCGAGGGCAACCCAAGACTATATACCAATTTTTGAATCTCATAATAAGATTCAGCAGACACATTGTCTTCTAACAAATCTCCTTTAAACAAGTCTGCCCATGCATCCATACAATTTTCAGGTAGATTGTGATCAGTTTTAATACTCACTGTAACCAACGACAATTTAGACAGACCTTCTCTACAACCACTGTAAATTGGCTCATTCGCAGCTTCTAACATTTCATAAAACTTTTTTGCATCTAAGTTAGGTTCTTCAACTTCATCATCATCATGAATTACAAATGCATCACCTACCATATCATGAACCCTATCACAATCTACCATTTGTTCCTCCTGGTGATAGCTATTTTCATTATGCAAATGATCATCCGGTTCAATCTGAAAATTGATATTACTACAGCTAGCTTCATTCCTACAACTAGCATCTTCTCCATGTTGATACCAAATATAATAATATGCCATGAAACCTCTATTTAGTAAATGTTTCCAAACATTTTCACGAGGGTTTGTATTGCAGCATTTCCGACAAGGACAGAACATCATACCACTTTCCTGCGTGAGTGGTGTAGAATCTGCTTCATGCATAAACGTCTCCAACCCTTCAAGAAATTCTTTCGTCACACTCCCGTTATTATCTCTGTGTGAATACATCCACTTCCGCAACTCAAAAATATTTTCAGGATCGGACATTTTTTTTTCTTTGATCAAGCTTAAAGCTGATTTTTTATTGTGTGTTTGAAAAGAATCACAAAGGGTGGTATTTATAAAAAAAAATTGAATCTGAATATTTACTAGGAATTGCGAGGAAAAGTAGCTATAAAACATGTTTTTAAATTTAAAATAGATATTTTCTAACCAGTTTCTCACTAATTAGAAGTAAAAGAACATTTTCTCCTAATTACGTAGTAATGTATTATGTGGACTTTACGAGAAAAAGTTGTACTACGAAATTACGATGAAATATTCTTTTGCCACGTAGTTTCCTCGTAATTTTACTACGGTTTTACGAGGAAACAGTTTTCTCGTTTGTTTATGAGGAATTTACTTTGCTTCTAGATTTCCTCGTAAAACCGATGTAATTTTCTAGTACATTTGTAAAAAATATTTTTTTAATAAAATTTTCTAGTAATTGCGGAGTTTTCTTGTAGTGTAGTATCGATCGACATTATTGCTTATTAGCATGCGACAGGTGAAACAAAGACATTAGATTCACAGCGATCGCTGGATATTTTCAGGTTATTATTCTCTAGATATTTTCTGTTTCTTCCACTAACGAAAATATTTTATACATGTATATTGTATAACTTTTTCTTACAATAAAATAAAGAAAAGAATCGTTTTATGGCAGCTATGAAACGGAACGAATCTGTGTGTCTGGTCCACTTTTAGATCCTTTACTTTCGTCTTGCTCTCTGCTTTTGGAATTTCCCTTTCTCCTTTCTCTGCGCTACTCCATATTGTATCAAACATAAAAATCATTTTAAAAACTCTTGGTATTTAGTATTTACTAAGTTGGGTAATTTAGGTAGATGAATACATGACTTTACAGTATTATTAAAATATCATATCATGTAAAATAAATTGTTAACGGCTTAATATCATAAACTATTTTCAAAAACCATTTGCAGAAAATATGGAATAAAATATTCATAAAAAAATCTATGATTTCATGTGCATCTAGTTTTTTTCGAAATAAAACAAATGGCCTATATTGTAGATTATATATGGAAATACGATTCTGTAGATGTCTTTTATATAGAAAACCCTACTTGTAATTTCCTATATATTGTCTTCCATTCTATTCTAAAAGATTATTTAGTCTCAAAGCCTATATAGTACGGTACATATGTTTAATGGTGCATACTGGCTATTTTTTTACTTATTCCACATTAGTTATTTATTTTTATGTCTTATTGTTTGATCAGGTGGATTTTGGAGAAATGCACTTAGTACTATAAAACGTACCACTTTTAGGGTCTGACTGGTTGAAACGCGGCGGTTGCGATTGCGGTTGCGGGAGTTTGCGGATGTGGGTGGTTGCGGTTTCTAGCGTTATTAGGCGATTTGTACGACTGGTACAGCGATTAAAAACTGGTGCGTTTGCGGGACATTTATGACTGGTTGATTATGAGATACTACAGCGGTTCAATAATAAATTTCCAATATT